>CM062836.1:19278321-19309700 GCA_031772345.1 Himalopsyche anomala | reverse complement strand
ATTTCTTTGCATTTGTTGTTAAAGTTTAAGGATGCTTAATATATTGGTGATGCGGCTTGCAATAAGAATTATCAAATTATTTTGTTCATTCTCGCAATTGTACTATCGCGTGCGAAACATGTTTGAAAGTAATTGTGGCATCTCAGTTATGAAGTCTTTCCTCTGATGATATTTACTACCAGTATAAATTGATGTGACTCTTAGTTATTTTGTAACACGTGATAACTGTCAATCGCTGTGCGAAAAAACAAAATGTTTTTTTCACTAAGCTAGTGAATATTTCTATCTAATCAACAATCTTCTGTATTATTCTGTTTCTCACGCATTATTTTTTTAACCAACATATAATATATTTTCCTATTTTCTTAGACCAATTGTTTGGCATAAAGTTCTATCATTCTATATACTATTTCCAGTACGAAACAACTCATGTGTAGCCATTGAAATTAAATGAAGATCACATTTTTTTGTTGTGCTTAAAACCAATTAATTTTTAAATTATGTCTTGAGTTTATTAAACAAATATGCCAATTTTCTCGTCAGTTATCTCAGAAAAACATCCCAATTCCAGCTTGTCAAATTGAAAATCTTCGGTTTATCGAAATCATATTTTTTCATTGGTTGGTAACAAATTCTCGTAACCGGATCCACACGACAGCTATTAATATTATATATAAATGATATTATGTTCTATTGCCTAACATATTTAATACTGTGAAATATAAATTTTCCTCACATTTTAAGTATCAAGTTGAAAAAATGTTTATGGTACTTGCTATTATTATTATTATTATTATTATTATTATTTAAACAATAAGAATTTATCAATTACACTCAAAATCTTTTTTACACGATTTTCAAATAGTACGGTACACTAAATATAATATATTTTTACACAATTCCCTAAATAAAAAAAAAACACAGACGCGGATATCAGATTTCTTACAAGTAATTAAAAAACACAAGACTAATAACAAATAGGGTAAAAATATCTAAGTATTTCAGTTCTAATGTTTTTTATATATGTTATACGTTGATAGCTATTTCGGCTTTCGCCATCGTCAGAACTTCTGACGATGAAGATACGAATAGATAGATAGATGACGAACAGATAGTTCTGACGATGACGAAAGCTGAAATAGCTATCAACGTATTGTTTTTTTACCATATCCGTTCCCAATATGGAGCATATGGACTTCTAATGGAGTTTATCTCAACAGAAATGTTTTTTACGAGAACTGCTTGTTACTCAGTTGCTCAACCTCCTTTTCCAAAGAGAGTAGGAATAGAAGGAAAGGGCTAGGACAGGACTAGTGGTTAGCTAATCGCTCTCGATACGCCCTGTTCATAGGATAGGATGGGTGGGAGGGGGAATTCAAGACATCACATACATCCATGCCTTTGAACAGAAATTCATAAATCGATTGAAAAATCAATTTATAAAACTGCCCGTACTAGGATTCGAACCCGTGCCCTCCGTAGCGGTAGCCAACGATGTTGACCACTCGGCCACACAGGCGGCAACGTATAACATATATAAAAAACTGTAGAACTGAAATACTTAGATATTTTTACCCTATTAAAATGGAGTTCTACCAAGTAAATGCCATATCAATAAACTAATAACAAACAAAAGGCTTCATTAGATTCTAACACGTTAGACGCGTCAGAAATTTCTAGAGATAAAGAAGATTTATTTCCATTTCCCGTGTACATAAATAGTATTATTTTTCAATAAAATATTTTGTGTAATTTACTTATTGGGTTTACAATCTACATTGTTACCTTATTTATATCAATCGCATCATTGTTTTTTTTTCAATCAACACGGTTTTTTATTACTTTACTTTTCACTTTTTAACACGATTTTTTTTGGAACGTATCTACCGTGTATTTATTGTTAAAGATTTCTATCTTTATAGTGTTGTTAATAATATATACAGTATAACTAAATGCCCCGCATACTAAAAAAACAATATCGATGGTTGTTACATATTACGTAAAAGCCGAAAATCTTCTTTATTTATCCATCTATATTTCAACCTTGCTCGATATCGTATATAATGAATATGGCAGACTATCTATGTCCCTAATAACAAGCTGTATCGATTTTGTATTATTTTCGCCGTGAGGGTCTCCAAATTGCCTAACCTCTGCTTGGTCTGGTATTCATACGAAAGAAATAAAGATTTTATCGGTTAGCCTAAGGCTTAGGCTCATCTTGGGGTAAGTCTCGTGATATTATATATCGCCCCTTATCTGTTTATGTGAAATCTTTTATCAGATATGTAGCGATTTTTTTTCGTACCTAAAATATTGATACAGTTAGTATTTTATAATAAGTGAAATAAATTGTAATGCTGAGGACTAATATGAATAAAATTATTACATTATTTTTACTCTCCACGTTGCGCTACAAATTGAGCCCCCAAGAAGTGAAGTGGGCTTAGTAGTAAAATGGAAAAAAAATCTATTGGACTGTTAAGCACTATCACGTCTTTACTTAGTGTTGTGTTGAATCGCATATTTATATTTTTGAGAGATACCAACTATTTTTTTGTTTATTAACTATAAGCTCACTTAACTTTTACGATACTATAAGACATTTAGACATTAAAATACCACTTGGGTCACTTTACCTCTCAGGGAGACGTGTTCGACCTCTTTAGAAAGCATTATTATACAAAATTTCGTAAGGTTTACCTTACCAAATAAACGTAGTTTTTTTTCATTTCCTACTGAAATCAGGTAGGAAATAAGATACAAATATTGACAGTACTGATTTCAAATTAACTTCTAATAGGTGAGGCACATCCCTAAACAAATAAGTTTAACACCGATGAACCGCCTGTACTTTGTAAAAATGTTATTTACTGATTCGTCTAATTTGTACTAATAACTAATTCTAATAATTCAATCTGAGGATGCTTCTTTATGATAATTTATGACACAGCATGTGAAATAACGAAGTTATCAAATTTAATTTTATATTATTAAAAATGAACTTCCACAAAATTACTGCAGAATCCATCAAAAATACTAATTTTTAATTGACAACACATTTGATTCCGCTCGCCTGATGTTTCGTGCTTTAATTTTTACTCCATGGAATATTATGAATATCTTTTTATTGTATGATGTCTAGTATTTACAAAAATGTGTTTTACCGCAACGCTAAATCAACGCCTGTTACTTTATAGTTTATACTAATTTGTACAGTTTGTTTCATTTGAATTGATGATGGAGCAATATTTGATTACACAACGTGTCTGAAAGCAACAGATTTCCACGAAAAAAATGCGGCTGAGCTAGTAATTTTCGTGAATTGCATGCAAAAAAATCACCGCTAACATCACCGCCATAATTTGTACTTTGATTAGTGTGAAGTGAAAATTGTACACAAAGAAAGAGCGCAACGAAGATAACGATGTCATTATTCCGTGTGGAATGTTTGTATAGAATTCCTTAGAACCTTATTCATCAAATTGTGTGATATTATTTTTCGTATACCGTTTTCATCTCGTCGTTTGACCTACCGCTTATGTATAAAACGAACGGTGTTTGTAAAAAGTTATGTAGAAGTCATTCTATTTCACTTCAAATATTCAATATCATAAGATTTAATAGTTTGTGAGTAAGCCGACGTCGCCTATCATTTATCTAGTGTTTTCTAAGATGAAGACATACTTTGGAATGTCTCATAAATCTTACTGTCAAATCTTTTAAATTTCGTAACCTTTTTGGTCTCTCGGTTTTTGTCATCCACAATTGGTATTTGGTTTTAGTTTTAGATTTTTTAAAGTTCATTGCTATTTCGCCTTTGAAACCGAATTAGATATCAAATAAATAATAATATACATTACAAATTGACCTGCTATGTTATATTGTTCTCTCGGTGAAAATTATTTTGATAAGTGAATCTGGTCCGGATTCTTATTAACGAATTGTGGAATTATCTATTAAAGTTTGACCTCAACGGATAATAGATGACTAGGGCATCCAATCTCGGACCCTCTTTGTGATCCGGGATTTCGGGATTGAGAATCTTTGCTCCGCGATTTTTGAATCCTGGAATTTTTCAAACAATAAGTTGTCGATTTCCTTTGGTTGACCATTTTTTTATTAGCACTTAGAATTTCGAATCCAAAATCCCCGAAATATACGGATTTCCCAAAATAAACTATTATTTGGAATCTTCTTTTTTTTAGCCCTCGCTCAACTTTCTCTAATTTTCTCAATTCTGAAATACCGGGATTAGTACTGTCACAACCAAGGGATTAAAGGCCCTACGCTATTGCACACTTTTTTATTTATAGTTTTTGTGAATTTATAAAAAGTGTTTCTACGAGAACTGCTTGTTACTCAGTTGCTCAACCTCTTTTACTAAAGAGAGTAAGAAGAGAAAGATAGGGCTAGGACAGGACTAGTGGTTAGCTAATCGCTCTCGATACGCCCCGTTCATAGGATAGGATAGGTGGGAGGGGGGAATTCAAGACATCACATACATCCATGCCTTCGAACAGAAATTCATAAATCGATTGAAAAATCAATTTGTAAAACTTTCCGTACCGGGATTCGAACCCGGGACCTCCGTAACCGAAGCCAACGACGTTGACCACTCGACCACACAGGCGGCTAATATTAGCGAGAATATATTTAAAAAAATCTCTTTCTCTGGTCTCCAAGCCAATCTTCCGATTTGGAGAAATTCAATTTCTGCTATGCTTTACCACTTTCGAGTTTCTTATTATATTATAATAGAAAGGGTCATTAAGATTTCCATCGAATAAATTTAAATCGAAAACCTTTTTCTGCCGCTTCGGAAAAATGCTCAGCTCATTGATTGGGTGTAATGAACCATTTCTACGGGGGAATATTGTTTTATTTTGTTTCGCGGTATTGATCTGTGTAATCACTCGAACTTTCTTTTCTCGGAGTTCAATCAACTTCGTGAGATGTAACACCGGTTTATTTCTATGATTGAATCGGTGACTGAGAAATGTCTCATGAATAACTGGTTATCGTTTATTTAAAATATTCTAATATGCTCTGAATGATATAATATCAAAATGAGGACATTTCGGTGCAAGAATGTACTTACGTTTCGAATATATATAACTCCGTTGTAATGTTTCGTATTGGAAGCACATAGTTTTAATCAGTGGCGGCTCGTGGATAAAATATCTGGGAGTGCTGCGGTAGATTAAAAGTAAAAAAATGTACATTTGGATTATATTTTATTTTTAACATCAAAAGTTGTACTTAGTATGTATTTTTATTACATTGTAAAATTCATCTAACATACACGTGTGTAATGCATAATATTACATTTTTATCAATTTACTTGGAGGTGCTGCAGTTCCGCAGTGCGAATGGACGTGTCGCCACTGGTTTTAAATATCATCGTCATGTCTTGTGGGTTCATTGTAATTTTTATCGTCTTTGGCTGTTTCCAACCCCCTCGAGTTTTTATGTCGTTAAAAATTATTAGTGCAGTAAGTTTTTTCTTCTTTTGATGCTGTTGTTGTGTAAGCCCTAAATTTGAAATACTCTGATCATGGTGCATTATATTCTTCAAGGTATTTGAAATAATCATGTTTGTAGGAAGATTCAACAACACCGTATCAGTATTAACCCTTTTAGTAACAAGTTATATTTTACTAAATTAGATTTTTTGTATATTTTGATTATTTTTACCATTGGTTCACACAATATAAAAACTTTCTTTGCTTATTGGTCAGTTTGGAAAAAATATTGCAATATATTTAAAGTAGTAATTTTTTTTTAGAACTTTACAACGCATGATTAGAAGTGTAAATAAGCGAGGTAATTTTTACTGTTAAGTAATTTTCAAGAAGCTTTTAATATACTTCCTATTCAGGCCTAGATATTTTGTTTTTGCTTTCATCGGTGGGGGCATGTCGCGCTCTACTGACGTTGATTCCAGGAAGGGAATCGCACCGAAATGAAAGTATACGCTCAATATTAGGCTAACGATTTATGTAAAAATATTGACATTTTTACACAATTATTTTCGTCATTTGCAACGAATAATTAAAAGTATGTGACTGCAGTCACAGTATTAATATGTAAAGAAATAATGACAATTCAATAAAAAAAAAAATTAGACTACACAACATTTGGACGTACATGTGCATCCATACTTCTCAATGATTTTGACAATACACGTAAGAATGTTCAAATATTTTTTTTTATGTAAACGTTTATTTTTTTTAACTGGTAATTTAGTACTATTGTAGTTCATTCCTTCATGTATGTACATAATTGCCATTGAAGGACTGTAAGACGCTTCAAAGGAATCGGAATTTGATTTAAAAAAAAAACAATTTTTAACCACAAAAATGAAACGCAAATGACTGAATGATTTCCACCATTTTACGATTTGATAACGATCAAACAGCGAATACCTTTGTGAATTAATTTCAACGTTTGAATAATTAATGCGGCAAAAATCAGTTGGGCTGATCAATAAACACGATATCATATATTTTTTGACATTTTTTTTGTGCTACCGTTACAACCTTTTGTAGGGAAGGCGTCTATAAATTTTATTCTAGTCTCCATGCCCATTGGTAATATGCAAATGATCACAACTCGAAAATACAAATCCTTGACACGAAGAGAAGGCAGTTGACTTTCGTGGTACGATTGCACGTAGTGGTTAGTCACCGATCAATTTTCCCAATAGGTAGATAGACAACCGACCTGTTTCTGTGAAAGAATTCATTCAGTATGCTTTTGACTCATACCTATATTTATGTGGTTATCTCATTTTATTTGGATATTCTATGAATCGTTTAATACAGTCATGTCCAACTCTTGGCACGCGGCCCACATGTGACCCAATTGAAGGCTTTGTGTGGCTTTTTTTTTTTTTTTATCTAACTTTCCATACATTTTGAATCTTGTCATCGATATAATAAAAATAAACGATACATTTTAAATAAGAAATTAGTTATTGAAGATATATAAACTTAGTAGTGTCCGTAATCCATGTCCGCTCCCAATGTGGAGCGTATGGCCTCCCAATGGAGGTATCTCAACAGAAGTTTTTTCTACGACCACTGTTTGTTTCTCAGTCGCTCAACCTCTTCTTTTCAATGACGGTTACATAACGTTTTAAAAGGTATATGTATTTTTATACAAATCCATAAATTTATTGAAAAATCAATGTATGAAAGTTACTATTTAGAGATTGAATCTGAGTTGAACATTCGGCAACAACACGGACAGGGTAGAAATAAAAATGATTTGATTATCTTGATTTTTTTCTCTTCGATCTCTTATTTAGCATTGTCAAAGTGCAGAATAATGCTGAACAACATTCAGCACGCCAATTTCTTTGTATGAACGATATGAAAATAAATACGAACATACATTAATTTATCAGCATCACAAAGCGTGTGTATTTAGTATGAGGTAAATTAAAAAAAATATATTGTTTTTCCGATCGTCTGGAAGCTGTGTTTTTTCCGATACTCCTTCATGACCTTGACACTCAGGTTACACAGGGCGTATATTAAACACGTATACCTTCATTTATTTTGTTGTTTTGATGTTTTATTATTGACAATATTTCACGTATATTTATTAAACATCATCGGCAACCCGATCTTGTTTATTATGTGATGTTTATATTATGAGGAACATCTTCGTTGAGTTGGGGTAACCATTATGAATACTGTCGAGTCGGAAAGTTCATGGACGAAGGAACACTTGGATTTACAACTCGAGCTAAAAATAAGATGCCAGCTTCTACTATTGCATGTGTCACTCTTGTTAAAATAATGTGTCTGTCACCTCGTATGACAGAGATGTTATCTTAGCTCTCCCATTTTGTTCATTTTTTATTCTCTCGTCAAGTCTGTCTAGTAAGCTGTTAATAAGTAATACTTTATGTTTGTCGACATAAGTTTTCTTTTACATGTAAAATTTTCAATTGCTAGCATATAATATCGAGTGTGGAAAGGAAAAAGGACGTAACCAACGTTCCCTCTAAGCCGAAAGGTTAACTGCGCGGACCGATCAAATATTAATTGAACCAGTGTTTCTCAACCTTTTTGGGAGCGTGGCCCCTTTTGAATGTCTTTATTATTCTGTGGCCCCCATGCCATTGTTTTTTCTTCCCATGATAATTATAATTTCAAAAACCCACCTTTTTTATAGCTCTTCCGAGATTTTCGAATCTAGAATGCCAGTAATTTATTTTATTTACGGATTTACAAAATAGTTGCGCGACGTCCGCCATTATGCTCTTCCCTGTATCGTTTTATCAATACCCATACCCAATACCTGTACAATTTCTTAAATTAATATTAGATTATGTCAATTTTACATCAGTTTAGAAGTCTCCGTGCACTTCAAGGTTGTGGATATCTCATAATTTGCATGTGACCCAAAATCATCAAAAGACGTTTTTTGTGTCTCCTGTAAAATTTGCTATGTGTGTTTCCTTTCCACAGTCAATATGTAAGCGGTCATAAAACATCGTTTTATGAAATTATCACGAAAGCACATAGTTATCGTATAATATGTGGTTTGATATTAGATGCCTACCACGAATACTAGAAACACGGAGAAAAGAGAGCGAACTGACCAGCTCCTTATTATGCCCAAAATAATTATAAAAAGTGACGATGGACATGTGCTGCGGATGCCACAAGGCTCCTCTACCAACTGGGTGGATCCCGTCGACGTGGTAGGCTTCTGATGATCATGGATGCACTTGGCGGTACTAAGGAAAGCTGGGATGACATAAGTGTAAGTTAAGAGACTGGCGGGAGACAGAGAATCTTGGAGGGGCCGTGTCGGTGGCCACCTGCTCCTAATAGAGAGGAATCAAGGTTTTTTTTTAAAATGTTTTATACCCAGAATGGCTTAGATTCTCAACGGTGTCGCCTTATGCAGGCATGTCAAACGCGGAGCTCTTCAACAATTAGTTGACGGCCTGCCGATACTTGAAAATTTAAACATTGAAATCAAAACTATTTTCTGTAATGAAAAACAAATAAAAACAGAGGAAAGCTCAAGGTAATCGATCACTTTTAAGGTGTTCACTGTCAAAGACGTTGTATTCAAAATATAAATCACTCATTTGTTATAATTCCACTTTTATGATTAGGACCGTTTTCGTTCATGACGAACATTATCAACTGATAACAGATGCAGTGCTATTTATACAAAACTAAATAAAAATTTTAGGGTGTCGCAAACAATTGGTAATGGAATTGGATGTTACTCGATCGGCATTTATGTTGAATTTTGAAAATTTCACCTGCTCAAAATATTTCACTTAATTGTCATGAGTACTCTGTGGAAAACAGTTCTGATCGTCCTCAAATAATATTCATACATATAATTAGGCATCAGGTTTGTTGCACTTTTTTTTTTAAACATTATACATTGTGAAATAATTGTTAATATTGTGATTTATAGCAGTATTTTTTTGGTCCATTTTTTGATGTTGAAAACACATAAATATATTGCCCGTGGTGCATTTAGAGTTTTACATGCCCGATCTAGAAATTGTTGACGAAGACGGACGCCAACTTTTACCCGAGTAACGTCACTACTTGGCCCTCACTGTGCATAATCAGCAAATAAACAATACTACGCAAAATGCACATGTGTGATTAATGCCGACTAGCTATTACTAGGCAGTAAATATATCGTAAATACAATATTTAGGGCACGTTTATCAACAAAACATATTTTTACCCAAGCATTTATTTCAGTACAATCGACCTTGTCACTAATGAATATGGTAATTCTTATTATTGTTTTTAGTTTCTTGTGTTTATTTATTGCACACTATGTTATTGACTTATTGCATTTAATGTATTAATAATAATAACGTATTTTATTGCAAGTCCAATGTTTTGAAACCAAATCGGTGCTTGTGATTAAGAAAACCGATCCGTTTGTTTTTATTTGCGAACAAATTGCGTTACAATTTACAAATAATAAACATACCACTTGACAAAGTTGTAACACGGTAATAGCAATATGTGGGTTGCGACTAGGGTCTTCAATCTCGGAATCCCAGGCTTGTGGTAGTACTGATCCTGGGATTTCAAGATTAAGGATAAGAAGTGAAAACATTCTCGAATGGTTGTTGAAAATAACCAGCAAGCTAAAAAAAGTCCTCATTTAAAATTTGTGAAATCTGTAAATTCCTGAGTTTTCGAAATCGGCCAGCGAGCAAAACTTTTCGGAATCCGCGCCAGAGCTAAAAAAAAGGTTTCACATTTTTTTTTTTTGGGAAATCCGAAACTCCCTGGATTTGACAATCGGCAAACATATTTTTTTAATCTACCACCCACCAAAAATCTCTCAATCCCGAATCCAGAATTTCTCCACGATTCTATGGTAAATTATCAATCTCGGGATCCCGGGATTGGAAAAATTGTAAATCTTGAGATTACAAAAAGAGTCCGGGATTGGATGCCCTAGTCGCTACATATTGCTGCTTGTCAAACGATATAATAGAGCGTTTTGCTACTATTGATATAACAAAGAAACGCGAAGCTTCCTCGAAATAGTACAACAATATAAACAGTTGGTCTATTTCTATTACATGCAACTTGACAGGTACGAACGGCCGATATATCAAATAAAGTCATGCGTACATTTTGTTGTAAACATTTGTTACCAAAAGAGAGGGCTGGCACGGCTCCTTGTTAAATTTGACTTCAGCAGATGAGCCCTCTGTTAAATGAGGAAAAACAGTATTCTCAGATATAATGCGTTATACAATGTTTACATATCGACTGTGGAAATGAATAAGGACGCAACCCACACATATCAAATTTTACAGGACGGCGCTAAAAACGTGTTTTGATGATTTATACACAACCTTGAAGTGCATGGAGACTTTTAAACTGGTGTTTAATTGACATAATCTAATATTAATTCAAGAATTTGTCTAGCAAAAACCTTTATTTAAGTCTTTTTTCTTGGTTTTAACTTTTTACAATGTCATCTTTTTCCAAACTTAAAAGCTAAATTTAGATACTAATTCGGCATTTGCAGCTTGCATCCTTTTGATAGAACGTGTATCAAGTTTGATACATTGTGATTATCGAAAAAAATGATTACGTTTAGTTATTTATATTTATGATATAGCCATCAATTCTGCCACGAGAGACTGCAATTAGGGTATCCAATCCCGGAGCCTTTTTCCAATCCCGGGATTTCGGGATTGATTAATTTTCAATCCCAGGATTGGGATTAGCTCACCGAGGAATTTGAAATCCTCAATTTGGAATACTTTTCCCCCGGATTGTCTCAGAAACTCGTTTTTTTTTTAGCTCACCGAGAAATTTGAAATCCTCAATTTGCTACTTCTTTTCCAGATTGTCTCAACAGTTTTTTTTTTTGGCTCTTGCAAATCCAAAATCGTATCAATTTTCGGGATTTCCTAAAAATTTCTCAGTCCCGAAATCCCGGGATCGCGACCGTGTCAATCCCGGGATTTCGGGATCAGAAAATCGAACGGGATCACGGGATTGGATGCCCTAACTGCAATCTATGGTGAATACACTTCCTTTATATCACAAGTAGTAAAATTTTACAACTGCATTCTATTACTTCTATATTGTTATATTGAATTATTATTTTAATGCTAGGTTACATAGTTGGTGTATTTGCCTCACCAAAGTTGAATTTCAATAAGCGGTGTTGCATAGCAACCCCATGCGACTTGTGTAGACCCAACTAACTATTTGAAAAAAAAACATCTTTTCAATCTTGAAGACAATGAAGAATCCATTGATTAAACAGTATATTGTCTCACGTGCGGATTTTAATGGCGTGCTTTCCCTCTCGCACTCCTCGTTACGCTTAATTAATTACGTAACGTTACATAAAGGTGTAAGCGTTTTTTCGTATTTGTAATAATGCCATTCATTGTTTTATCACAGTGGCGTGCGTGTCTGTCACGGTGTTTGGTCACAATTTTACAATGGAAAGAAAATCATAGATCAGTTCCATATATTAATTATTATTTTTAACGTATTCTCAACTCTTGTCAATTTCTCTCGTCAGTGTGTTCTATCCTTGTAATGAAAAAAGATTACTCGCTGGAAAGTTATTTAGTTTTATAAGAATTATAGGTTGATCAGAAAGAAACGCGTGACGCCGAAATAGCTATCAACTTTACACTACTTGTTAATTAAGTAGTTATAATCGGGATACATACTTAAAAACTTCCCACTTAAAAAAAAAAAAAAATTTCAATAAAACAGATACTAGACCGAATTTCAGTTTGATCTTAAAGATCACTGCGTGCTAATAATCTTAATAAAAATAATTCAAGTAGTGTTTTAGGTTATAGTTGGAATCGGAGTCGCCTTATTTCTAGACTAATCCACAGTGTTGTTCACAACTCAAAATACCTAAATATGTAAGTTGGTTACTTTTTGTTTAGCTCAACCCAACTGAAGATGTGAAAACTCAGCTCGTTTTTCGTGAATAGAAATAATATAACATTTTTTGCTTACGTCGAGATGTACATCGCATTATTTGTTACAATTGTCTCTTGTATATCCGATTTGTACACCTCTGTCTTCTTACATACCAACACTCGATCGATCAACGTTGCGCGAGAGCTTTTCGCACGGAAGCGGTGAACTTTTTCATATCCGTCTGCGATTTTCTTATCGCTGTTATGCAGATGATTCTTCTCTCGCCATTGTGAGGTGTGATGCAACAACACAGCGCTCATCGGAGCCAAGATAAGTCTATTAAAACGGTAGACTGGCGTATTCAAAAATTCAGATAGGCACGCAAATCATTGTTACTTATATATAATACATAATATTGTAAACCTGAGCCATACAAACCGCCTCTGGATGAAGAATACACGATAAGAACATCTCGAAAAAACCTATTGAAGAAAATTTAATGTGCTCTCAGGTTATATGAGATAAATTTGCTTTTTTTTTAAAATCCATAATATAATACCGTTATATACATATTTCAACATGAAATTTTCATGTGATGTTGCGCAACATACATAAATATTTATTTCATTGTGTAAAAAAATCGTTTGTATTAATATTGGGAGTCTCACGGAAAATTCATTAATCATATCGTCGGTGTTCTGCCAGAAAACGTTATGTCATAAAACATTGTTTTGAGATAATCGATTTAAAATATTTTGAAAATTACAGTTCAAAAACGTTTAGTCGTCTAAATAGGTTTCTGTCAGTAATATCTGCCAACGAAGTACACTAAGTTCGTATTACTTCTTTGAATATCAAAACAAATAAATGTAATAAGGTTCAGTTTGTTTTTTTGAGATTAAGTGTGTTTAAATCTATCGATCTGAATTAATTACTCAAAACACATTTTTTGTCTTAACGTAATTGAATTTTTATTAATATATTTCATCCAATTCCAATGCTTATATATGTTTATATATCCAGTATCAGGTTAATCATATATTATATGATATATTTGCAATATTAAAAACATATATATATCTATATAATATATATAATTACACTTGTTCTGTAACTAGTGTGTTACAATATCTCGTTTATTGATGAGCATTTCCCCAGTAAATGTATTTTAAATTGTTTGTTACTTTAGGTGTACATTTAATTTTTTCAATTGATGAACGAATTGGGTTGATTTAACCATTGAACAAATTAAACATTTTTACTTAAATAAGGGCGGGATATTCCAAGAGAAAAAATACTAAAAGTCGAGGTTCTTATTTACTCCAATGGTATTATTTTTTAATTAAGTTTATTTTATCATTATCAAGGATTTTCTTTTAAAAGAAGATTTGCAAATATTGAAAGGTTATTTATTGCTTTTGAGACTGGATCTGTTACTTACACAATGCATATTTTATGTGTAAGCCTACATAGGGATTACAGATTACCAATAATTAAAATCTCATATGAACTCACAGTCGATAGTGCATTTATCCACGTCTAGCATGCCAAAGCTACTACTTAGTGGATTGTAAATTTTAATCTCGCTACAAGTTCTTATTCTTGATTAAAAGCTTCATTTTCAATCAAAATGTTAATCATTAGAATTTATATAAATTTTAAGGAATTGCGCAAACATTCATTATGCAATCTTTTCTTGTAAGTATGTATGCAACAGCATTTAAAAAATCAGTTATCAGACTTTCCCCAAACAGCACCGATATATTATATACTTTTTAATGCATTTGCTTAATGTTATTTTTGGCATTTAATTGGAAAATACAATTATTCTATCTTCGCGTATTCTTTACGTCTTGTACTGAACGAAAAGTGAGTCATGGGACACACTCGTGAGGGAGAATTGTAGCGGAAACTAATATCTACATACCCAGATTACCCGGATTGCAATACCGGTATTACGTTATTACCGGGATCCCGGTATTCAAGTTTTTCAATTTCGAAATACCGGTTATAAAAATTAATCAAAATCGTTTTTTTTAATGTGGATAAACCATGTAAAATTTTCAATAAAATTGTACGCGAATTAAATATTTTAAATCTGCTAGTTTTAGTCAATAAGTTTTGTGAATATTCACAGGTTTCAAAATTGATGATCTTTTAAATTAGGTATTATTATTTAAAAAAATCGTTTAACATTAAATTTGAATCGCTCACATTTTGTACCCTCCCACAGGTTTTTTCACTTACGACCCAGGTGCAACCTTTCATCATATTCAGGGGTTAAAGTGCACGGATTAATTTGAACGATTAAAATTTAATATTGAAGTTTCACCAAGCAACTCCAGATATAATCTTAAATTCGTATGATATTAATTATCAAAATCACTTACTAAATTGTTTATAATATAATTTATAATTACGGTATTTTATATGAAACATCGAAATACCGATTTCTATTTACTCGTCCGTTATTGTAATTCCCGGTCGTATTTTTTTTATTTTTTAGAATGCCGTTATTGTTATTTGAAATACCATAAAACCGATATTGATGTATTCGTCCGGTATTTCAACCCTTAACCCAGATATGAATTGTATAAAAGGAATTTTTGAATTCGATGTGCACGCTTTATTGTGTATTACAGAAACAGTCAAAGATGACCCCGAAATAAATATAAATATTATGACTCCTGTGATGTAAAATTTTACACTTTCCTCACTGAAATTGTATTCGCACTGCATCCATATATTTTACATTCTTGTCTGTATCGCATATCAAAGGAATCGACATTGCCTAGTATCTTCTCAGTTTACGCATTCTGTTTCACCACGATAGTAGTCCCGTCCCGCCCTGTGATGCATAATTTATTCTTTTCATTTCGATGTTTTGCAACACTCGTATTCTTTATTGCCAACCGCCGTATTATAATGTAGCGTGAGATAAATTTTAACACACTGTACTGGAAGAATCTCCATATAAGAACCACCGGATAGATTCCAACGGTCTTAAGGTTTCATCAACCATCCGGTTTGTGGTATTTTTATTGTGGTATTGCCGTAGTCTCAAAACATGTTAAAATACGGTACGAATTACAATGTCCGACATCCCTCCCTGTAAAGCAATTCTAGAACGCCTTATATCACAATCATTTTTTTCTTTGCAGGTGGGATGAATTATTATGTTTTTTTATGCAACTATCTGATTTCGTGAAAATATGCACATGGCAAATTTTGAAAGCGCAACGGCGACATATAGCTAAGTTGATATTACTTTCGATGGTATCGGTGATAACTTTGTGGAAGTTCATTTTAATATAAAATTTAAAATAACTTGTTCGCCTCTTTTAGAGGCATCCTCAGACTTACTATCGCAAAGTTTGCTTAAGTAATGAAGCAAGATTGATTCTAACATTTTTTAAATTATGAAATTACAAAATGGAGTTTGGGTTTTTTTTCCTTTTAAGGGAAGCAAGGAGGGGGTGATAGAATCGAAATAAAGCAAATAAATAATGATACTAATGAGAAACTCGTGTCACAGTTAGTAGCACAGTACGTGAAATAATCAAAGTTATTTTAAATTTTATATTAAGTTGATATTAGTTATATGTTTAAACATAGTTCTAATGGGAGAATAAGCCGAGCTAGCTATCAACAATATATAAAATAATATTTTTAAAAACTACAATATTATGATATACTTTTTCACCGTATTACAATGGAGTTCGACCAATTAAATGTCCAAAATCGAATCCGTATAGCAAGCAGGTTTCATATTGCTCTGTTGGTTTCCATGCAAACATGGTCGAATCTAATGGTATCTCTTACATCGTCTGAACTTGTTTTCAAACGAAAATCGCTAACAAACATCTCTACAAAGATATATGACACATTATTAATCTATTGCATTAGTTTTGATTTGAAAATATAAATAGTCCACGAGATTACTGATTACGGTTAGGGTTCGTGAACCCTGTGGTGTTTGGGAGGCACTCGATCGCTGTACGGTACGTATAAAGCTACTCACTCGCCCACTTGGGTCTCTCGGGAAGGAACCAGACCAGCGGAAAGATTTCGACTTTGATAATTTCTTTGGGAATTATTTATTCAGTATACAAAAACAAACCCAGGACAGTTCTCCTATCTAATGATTAGATTTGTTTATTACAAAAACTGCGTGGCTTCAAATAATCACTTTATTATAAAATATATTTGCGGCTTCCATCGTATATTAACCATAATTTACATGCATTTAAAATTATTATTTCAATAGTACACAGTCCGTTGTAATTGTTTTTTGAACGTTTATGGGAGAAATAATGATTAAACAGTGTCATCATAAAAAAATGATAACCATATTAATTGATTGTTAATTGTTAAATTCTCGCGTATTGTTTTTGTTAAGAACCCCTCTTCAAATATTGTTTATATATCGACCGTGGAAAGGACCCACGGTTTTTCAAAAACAGCTTTTTTTTCGATAATCACAATGTATCTTGATACACGTTCTATCAAAAGGATGTAAATGCCGAATTAGTACATGAATTTAGCTTTTAAGTTTGAAAAAAGATGAGCTTTTGAAAATTGAAACCAAGAATAAAGACTGAAAAAAAGGTTTTTCCTAGACAATTTCCTAAATTAATAGTATGTCAAATAAACACCAGTTTAGAAGTCTCCGTGCGCTTCAAGGTTGTGGATATTTCATAATTTGCATATGGCCCAAAATCATCAAAACACGTTCTTTGTGCCTCCTGTAAAATTTGCTATGTGTGGGTTACGTCCTTTTTCCTTTCCACAGTCGATATAATGGCTCCATTTCTAATGTTTTTTTCTTTCTTTTTTTGCAGGTATGTAGTTTGACTTGTGGTAGATATGAACATATGTTCTACTGATATGGCCTAAATGTCGGTAAGTGACTTACATATTGTAAAATACACCTTAAACACAATACAAATATTTCAACGATAGTTGTTTCTTATCTTTATAGCTCTGAATTCTACTTTTAAATATTCCGCAACAAACGAATTCATCAAAAATTAAACTGATATTAAATTTGTTGATTAAAGTTGACATTTCGCCCATATGAATCATTTTCTAATGTAGCTCAAATTAGTTGAATGAAGCGTACATGTCAAATTAAATTAAATTGAACAAAATATGATAGCGTATAATAAAATCTTGTCCATATCTCCTCTGAGCCATAAACAAAATTTCATTCAATCACAGATTTGACAATGAATCGATACAGCAATTGCGATCTACACTAATGTCTTCTGGATTGACTTTTGTAGTGTTCACTTTCAATATTTTGTGGAAAGGCGTTATATTAAAGGGATAACATACTCTTTTGTACGGATTCCACATTAATTTCCTAAGATAAGGACCGGTTTAGATTATTACAAGCTTTTTCGTCAGCTTAAAATGTTCGCGGTGAGCGTATGAATTTTTCATATAAGTAGCTTTTCCACCAAGAATTCACGGTACAAATCAATCAGTACAAAAGAGTTTTCCCAAGTAAATGTAAATTTGATAGAAGCTAGTAAGTATCTTGTTTTTTCTTCAACGAAAACTTAATGCAGAACATTTTTATTTTATCTGTTCTTATTCAATTATGTTCGATTCAATATTATTATTTTGTAACAAAAAAATGACCGTGCACGACTCTTCTGAAAATCGCATACTCTCACGGGCCTCACGGCATAGACGTTGAAGGTGGATGGGAAGTACGTGGTGGCGTTTTCGGTAAAAGAAGAGAGGCTTGTATGCGGCGGGAGGTCACTACTCACTACGCTAGGACAACGTAAGTTGGCAAGGGCGATTGCTTATCGGCGTCCATTTTTCATGAACAATCGCGGATTTGCCGCCGCAAGTACTAAATTAAAAAATATTTTTTTAACCTTTTCGTTTAATTGAAAATTCAACCTCAACCTTTGTGATGCAATAAAAAATATTCATTGCCTTTTGAGATTGCTGTAACTGATTTTAGTTTTTACTTCGCGTATTATTTATTCTCATAAATAATAATATTCTTTATTATGTATGTGAATATTAGCAAACAGAATAACAGTGTTTTTACTATTTTAATGTTAAAAATTAGCTTTTTAAATGGTTCGTAGATATTGTAATTTCGGTAATACCGAAACGATGATTCCGGCATTCATGGTGTATTTAAAATACCGAAATATCGATATTGGAAATGCAAAAATACCGGTATTTATAGTTAACTAAAATCGAATTTTGAATGTATAGAAACCATATAATATTTTAATAAAATTGTTACGGAATGATTTTTTTTTTTAAATATGCTAAGAGTTGTATCAATATTATCAGTTCTAGAATGGATCAGCCTTAAAATTATGTATTATTATTTTAAGAAATCGTAATCTATTTATTAAAATCACCACACGATAATCGTATATTTTTGAATACACAATTAAATTTGATTCTTAGGTAATACATTACAAAAAAATGTTGGTTTTATTTTCTACTTGACAGTAAGTAAAGTAAGATACAAAAAATTAAATTACTAATTACAAATTAATTACTTATTATAGTACGGTAAATGGAGATCAATTTAATAATGGTGATCAGCATATAATTTTTAAAATGTTATTTCTTGTTGATTTTGCCATAGGGATTGTAGCTTAACGATAAATATTTTTTTTTAATAAATAAATAATAAATATAATATCATATTTTCGTACTTTAATTAATTATCTGGCTTTAGGTATTACATATTCAGGAAACCGATATTCACAACTTTATAACCTCTTATTTGTTTTTGTTTGAAGGCAAATACTTTTGCGCATACATACTTATACATTTAAAGGTTCGTTACAACGGTATTTCAGGTTTCTTATCTAGCGAGGATATGACTAAACCAAATGACTACAAAAAACTGACAATTCGATATTAAAAAAATCAAAATATTACCAAAGCGAATTATTGTTCAAATACAACTCGCAGTAACTACAGTACGCCACACAGAAAAAAATTATAATATGATCTGCTTTCAGGCAATTTTCTTTTTTATATACATTAAACTAGCGCCTGCCAACCTTTCGGGTCATGCGAACCACGAAACTCCTACGGACCAAGGCTTGTGGAGTCAGGTGCTTTGTCGGCTACGGAGTTGGAAAAATCGGAGAAAAATAATTTAACGATATTGGCATATTCTTCATATTGAGTGGTTAAATCTATTAAAAATATTCTTGTAACTAGATTGATCTGATGGTATACATATATGTAAGTTAAACGGAAATGATTTTAAAAATCTGGTCGAATTTTTTTTTTCTCCACATGCCCTGCACATACCACTTTTGTTTCTCTTAAAAGGGATCAGACATATAAGTAAATTATAACGATCATAAAAATGTATTTTGTTTCTTGTGAAATGGTTACAGCGCTTGTTAAAAAAAAACAAAGCTAATTAATGCAGTGTTGTTGCTGCATTTCTAAAATAATTTTATGAACTTTTGGCTCCATAACGTTACTGCAAAAACTACGCTGGCCACTGGTTGGTGAGCTCTGCGTTAAACGATACACATTTTTTACGTATCCTCCAATATAAATATCGCGCCTTTGGTATCTTTGCTAATCCAACTGATGATTAATCATAATTACGATGAAATCATACTAATTTGACCCCACAGTTGATTTTCACTGTATTTCGTTTTCGTTTTCAAACGATTTGTTGTTTATAATTTTTTTATAATGATAACGCAATTTCTTAGAAGTGACGATTCACTGTAGTACAGTGGCATAATCTGTAGATATTTAGTAACGTAGAATTGGCAGCCACTGGGTCGGTAAACATGGTGGGATCCGATCACGTTCACTTTGAAGATATTCCCTCGCGTTTCCTTCGGTTGTATCAATCGGCACCGGTTTGGCGTGTGACGGGCAAACACTCTGACATCCCCCACTCGTGTTTGCCGACCGCCGGAATGCAGGCACGTAGGAAATCGTCATAGAAATTCTTGTAGTGATTCAAATGCCGGCTTTCCCACCAGTTTTATCAGTTTGAGTTCATCGCTATGTAAATAACAATGCGAGCGAGTTTTCTGCAATGGTCATCATTGATTTGGAATTATAAATTTAGCCCCGGCGAAGAAGCCCTTTGGCGTACTACGTGTCAAACGTTGAAATTTTTAATACTGTTCTAGGCGTGGTATTTTTTAGTTAACTTACCTCAGCGAATGTGAAACCCTCAATCCAAAATAGCCAAATAAGATTACCTAGTACCTTATGTTTGATTTAAATATATTTATTATCATTGTAAATAAATTATATATAACACACAAGCACCTTAAAAATGTTCCTGCGTCCTATTAAAAAAATCACAAGCTATCGAAATTGTCATGTGTAACTTGACTTCTCAATGCGTTAGCCGAATTGCGTACTATCAAAACTATCCGCGGTGCTCCGGAGAAGGATGGATTTTATTATCATATGTCGTATTATATGTATGTATAAAATAATGATTTTAAAATTATTTAGGATGTGGGTTTTCGGGGGATCCCGTGATTGATCACTGGGATTCTTTTCCGATTTTTCACTTTTTTATTCTCAATCTCGGTATTGGTACTATTAGACCCTAGTCAATAGTGAGCTCCCCGCAGTCCAACCTTCTCATATATATATATTCTTTATACGATTCATTCGAAAATGATTGTTGAAGAGCCGCAAGTAGCTCGTCTTGTGTTTTTTTTGGCAAACCCTGTTTGTCTTAACACTTTGATGATTTAAAAATATGTTTAAACGTTAACATATTATATGTAATTGAAATGAAAAATATTTGGTTGTGATGTGCCTTTATGTTTTTGAGATAAACAAAAAGAGAGTAGAAAAAATGTCAAAGTATTATACTCGAGATTCAGTCTCATCCGCTAAATATTAATTTTATTGTAATTCTTACCACATTTTTGTATCAACAGTATCGATCTTCATACCTTATTTGGATACCACTGCTCTTAGATTCATAAAGTATGTATATTTATGTTTACTGTTTTCATTCAAACCATTAATTACTTGAAAGTATTTTAATTGTTTGAAGTTTTCAAGCTTGCCTCGTGAACTTCCGTCTCAGCGTCTAAGCTATTTTGCGATTAGATAAGAAGCCTCTTATCAAAGAGAGGAATTTTCGTATCTGAAGATTAAATGAATTTCCCATTTTACTTATTTATTTTAAGTGGAGAACTCTTACGGTAACGGAAAGTGTAGTCAAATAAATACTCCTGCTATCAACTGATCCTTCAAACAATTTAACTTTTAATCTGTACAGTATATTTCTGTATTACTTTCTTTCCACATATAGAATATGATTGTATTATGATCAATATTCCATGTAAAACTTTCGTGAGACTTATTCAATTAATTCAACTATTTTAGAAATTGCAAAGGTATTCATATACCTGCTGTGGTACAAATATCCAATCCCATATCTGTTATTATGCTAATAAAATTGTTTATTTTTTGCTTTTATTTTAATATTCAATATCGTTTTTTAATCTATTTTGAGGCGCGGTGTACACAGATTTACTCAGACCAGTCATCGTTAAATACCCACGGTTGAAATGCTTTATCGTGTGTGTCGACATTATCAATGATAAAATTACCTTGTTGCTATCTTTTGCAACAGCGGGTAAGCTGAGAGAATTTAGGTCCACCGTGACGAAATAGTCAAAAGAAGAATTTCAAATACCTTCGTTTTTTATCTTTTTAGTTCGTATGTTGGATACACGTATATTTCATAATTAATAAGTTTACAATATGTCTATTATTTCTTTTAAGTGTGTTTCTCAGATACGTCTTTTTAATCCTAATTTTTTTGCCTGCATAAAGTTTCGCATGTATAATATAAGCGAACTTTATATCAAATAAAACTTTTACAATACAAAACTGACAACTGCACAAATAACACACTGTTTGAGATCTGTAAAGCAGGTAACATATATTATATGAAATTATTATCTAAAGTTACTCATTTAAGAGTATTATCATTATTAACCAAAGTTTAGTTCTCACAAATTCATTAGATTCACGGTCACTTTCGCAGTGAAATCAAAAGGACACGACCAAACCTGCAAGCGTCAAGCAGAAATCTGTACCAGCTCAACGGAGCGCAGCGCAGGCCAGCGCATGTGTGTGATGCACGTGCATGCGTCTCAGCGTACGCTTGGCGTTATACAAATTCTCAACGGTGTTCTATTTTCAATTTCGTTAAATCACGATTATGTTCGAAAATGACACCTATGTTTTATATTAAGGTGTATTTTTTTGTTCTTATCAAATTGATACCTTTCGCTTGATAGCTGCTATAATATTACACAATATGTTTCAAAATTTTCCTCAACGCTGCGGTTAACTAAAAAAATTACCACCGCCGTATGTTTTGTGGTTTTATCATATTTTTAATGTAGATTTCGATATGGTGGTATTGGGTAATATGCGAAAGTGAAATTAAAAGTGCTGGTATTATATCATAGGAATTCCTACTCGTATTATTTATTATTTAAGTTTTATGTGTTAATTGTCAATTCTTGCTTAAAAATTAAATTGTACTAATTCCACATTTTTTAGTTTCCGTCATCGTGAACAATATTAACTGTTAAGAGATAAATCCATGCTGTCAATGTAGTATTCGTCAATATTCTAAAGTAGCCATCGTCAATTTTATATCTTTTGTCATGCCCTCTAGCAAAATAGAGCACATCGTCGCCTGAGAGCCGTACGCCTAAAAAATCTAGTATTCTGAATGCTAAGCAATGTTGTGCTAAATTTTAGGACATGCTAAAATACTTTATCTAAAGTAGAAAGAGATTTTTCTCTTAAAGACGAATAACCTAACTCGGAAAATAATATTATTTAAGGAAAGGGAATCTTTCTAGCAAAAACAAAATACCTGTATTATTAGACATCCCAGAACAGTTGTCATGCGACGATGTGTGACTCCCAATGGATCTTTTCAACGGTAGACAAATTAAGTAGTAAAAAATGGTTGAAATGTATTCAAACTAGCAGAATAGCTTGGTATTAGGGCATCCAATTCTGGACCCTCTGTGATCCCGGGATTACGGGATTCACAATTTTTCGTTGCCGGGATCGATCATACACAATTATATCTTTTCACGATTGCTTGAGTTCTTCGAGAATCTCAGGATGTGGACTTTCGGGATTGATCTCTGGGAAAAAATTCAGAAATTTAAAGATTGTAAATTAATTTTTAACTCGAAAAAAAAAGTTGGGAATTTACGGATTGCACTATTGTCGCAACTGGTGGCGCGAAATTATTGTTTTAGCGGTTTTAACGGATTTTTCACTTGCTATATAGTGAATAAATACTTGTTCATTCTCGTAAAACTTATTACATTTATATGTTTGCCCCATTGTACAAAAATTCTTATGAATGAATGTCAGTTTAATCAAAAAATAACTAGTAATGAATTATAAAAAAAATAAATTGATGGTTTCGTTCTTGATAGACACAATCTTAAATCAATGTAAGGTTTTCATTCGGAAAAGTAATTTGTGGTTACTAAGAAGGAAGAGATTGAAAAAATCATCGAATATTTTTTGAAAACAAGAACACACAAATAATTACTACATAATAATTTTATAGCTTAGAATCTTTTACACAGGAACGCTAAGTTGATAATTAACATTGTTGAGATACATTTTTGAAAACTAATTGTATGTCTTATTTGCCAAGCTACTTATTGTCCTTCCAAGTGAATTTTTGTTTCCTTTGTTCGGGAAGTTCCTGAATATACAATGAATACATTGAATCGTGTAAAGTTTTTATTCCTACTGTATTGTATTTGTACAAAATAGTCTGACGTAAGTAACTTTATGTACATAGTGTTTGAGCACAATTGTGTTTGACTTATCCTCGCATTATGTATTGGCAAGAACAGCTGGTGTGAGAGTAAAATATTTTATGTAACATATAAATTAATAATAATTGACAAGTTTTCTTTTCCTCAATAATTTATATTAGTACATATAAATGTATTTTTTATAAATGTAAAATAACAAGATGTATTGTGTATCTCTTCCTAGCCAGTGTATATAGTTGAGAAAATGTAGATTTAAACATAGTTCTGATGAAGGCATAACCCGAAGTAGCTATAGACTAATTTTGAAAAAAATGTAGAACTAAATACTTTGCTTTCTTTTACCGTATTAAATGTTTTAACCCAGTGTAAAATATTTTAGCACGATGTTTACAAGAAATGGTTTTTATTTAGTTGCTCTATCTATCTTTTTTGGCTAAGGTTAGGATTTGATGGCAGGGTTAAGAGAGAACTAGTATTAAGTGAGTGGGAAATGTTAATATCACAGGTACAAGTATTTGAATTTTTTGGTATGGGGATTCGAATCAGTGAAAATCGAACACGTCTACTGTTCGGCACAGGAAAATTCTCATTTGAAAAACATACAAATCAATGAAAAAAATCATCAATGCAGAAAAACTGCGATAATATCCTTAATAAGCGATATATATATATATTTTGGTACCGTCTGTTGCATTCACTTTCTTTTAACCGAATTTATAGTAACATAATTGATATCTCTTTTAGGGTGTTCACTGTCAATACTTGGTGGAAAGGCATTATATTAATAAAAACACAATAATCCTTTGTACTTCATTCCACTTTATTTAAATTAAATAAAGTGGAATGAAGTACAAAGGATTATTGTGTTTTTATTAATATAATTGATATCTGTTTTCTCTTCATATTTTTCTTATCTATTTATGCTAATATTTTAAAAAAAGACAGATGTTCGTGAAATTTTGTTGTATTATCTTGCATTAAACAACACTCAAATCCTGCTAGCAATTACGATTTCTCCTTTAGAGTAAGTTATCTTTACAAGCGTACCGATTGCTTAAAAATGAATTGTGCTGAGTCGAAGGGCTCCTATACGAATCCAATTTACTTTCCATCGGTATATTACACCAGTCTTTCTTCGTGGTCGACGCGCCGTCGCTGATTTTATCCTCGAAAGGGCAAAGGAAATCGATGTTGCAAACGACGGGAAATAAACAGTCATCGCAAATTGTATCGGAAGACGCAACGAGTATTCAATGCCGGATGTCAGTCAACATCTTCGTTTCACCCTTATACTCATTTATTTCCTCATGCGCTGAATATTGTTTACTGAAAATCTCCGGAATCGTGCTGAAATGATATCCTTATATATATATAGTTGATTTATATATATATATTGTTTTTACCGTGTCCGCTACCAATGTGGAAAATATGGACTCCCAATGGAGCTAATCTCCTAACAGAAGTGTTTCTAGGAAAACTACTTGCTACTCAGTTGCTCAACCTCTCTTTTTTCTAAAGTGAGAATGAATAGAAGGATAGTGATAGGACAGGACTAGCGGTTAGCCAATCGCCCTAGCTGTGTCCCGTTTTTTTTTAATTCATCAATCGACTGAAAAATTAGTTTATAAAACTGTCCGAACTGGGACTCTAAGCCTTGTAACCTTAAGCCTTGCTTTACTAATAATGGTATTCTAAAATGTTTAGTCGGGCAAAAAATATGAATTCGGTGTAACTAAGGAATACTGTCGATCAGGTTGGATGCAGTTATTTATCAATAATCAAATTACAGCTAGTGCTGTTTAGCCAGGCCTGTAGCCGTGTCGTCTTAGTTATTTGCAGTACCCACGGGCTCGAGTCCCAGCACGAACACGTTCATTTATTATCTTCAAGAAAGTGAACTATTTATTTATCGATTTAATGCAAAAAATCCTTCTTTAAAAATATTTTTTTCTGCGGAAAATTGAATTTGTGAACCGAACACGGCCAGCAAATTTTTAGAACGTGCTACTAATTTGGACACGTGTGCTTTAAGTTCTCCATCACTGTCATTTAAAATCCTTCTTTTTTTACCTCTTTTGAAGAAGGTCGGACGTCCGAGTAAGAAAAATTTCATGCGAAAAACTTCCATTGAGATAATTTCCAGTAGTAGTCCATATGCTCCCTATTAGGAGCATATGGACATTTCAATAATGTACCGAATGAACTTTTCATATATGTTTGGTTATTATACGATGGCATTAACGCGATATTTTGACGTTGATTTTATTCCCTCAAAAATATAGAGGATGTTGAGCAATCTGCTCGCAAATCAAACGTATTTTTCGTTCACAAATATCAGAATAGATTGGTCTCATTTGCACGTTTTAAACAAGTAAATAATTCGCTAATTTAGTAGAAATGCACGAAAACAACGTGTGGTCAACCTCTGCAGGATAGAACCTCAATGACGGATGATCCATCCATATTGTGTTTGGTCACGTTTGCATGTTCTGTAATTCCAATAATATTTTTCAAACGCATAATCACTTAATTCCAATTGCAACACCGCAGGCATATCCACTAATAACCGCTTGAATACCGCGCAAATAAATCATTAATATGTCCCAGAGATACTGCGTGTTTTTAAGAAAAGTAATTTTGTCTAATATACACTCGAATTCGATATTTTAAAAACCTTTATTGACTCAGTATAGATAGCACTACACATAATCATCAAAATATTGCTTATATTTTATTAGAATACAAAGTATTTGATTTTTTAAATGTCTTGGACATGCGTGTTCGCTTGGTATTCAAATGGATAACAATAGTGTGGTATTGGACTTACTGTTTGGTGTTTTAAAAAAACCTAATACAAAGATTCTACGGTCCCAATTTCCGTATTTTTCTCTTATTACTGTCATACGATATTTATTAAAAAATATTGTCATTAATGAATTTATTAAAATTCTATACGGGTTATTTTTTCATTAATGGCTTTCTCAAAGTAATAATCAGGGCTGTGGAGTCGGAGTCGGAGTCGTGAAAAATGAGCGGCTCGATTTTTTTTTTTGAAAAATATATTTAATGATGTGTATTTAAACAAAATAGTCAAAAGTGTTAACATTTCATGCTTGGCTGACTAAAGATGATCTGATGGTATACATATCTATAAGTTAAAATGAAATTATTGAAAAATTTCCTCGGAGTCGGAGTCGTTAATTATTTTAAAGCTGGAGTCGGAGTCGTCTTTTTTTCACGCGACTCCGCAGCCCTGGTAATAAATACGTAGTTGATTCTACAACCCATAACAGATTTTAAATATTTTATTTCATCGCGGAACATTTTTAATAAAATATGTAAATCTTTTTATACATTCAAAAATCGATTTTGGATGATTTCTAATAACGAAATTTTTGTATTTTTGCATTTTAAGACTGCTATTTCGGTATTTAAAAAAACACCATGAATACTGGATCCCGTTTTCGGTAATGCCGGTATTTCAAACCATAGATGTGGGAACAGAATACTTAAATATTTATTGTTAATTGAATAAATGTAATATTTATTGTTATTCAAATTAAATTTTGATTGAATTGGTATTTACTTGGTAGAACTCCATTTTGTAATACGGTAAAAAATATCAGTAATTTTTTAAAAATCAGTTTATAGCTATTTCGGCGTATGCCATCGTTCTGACTATAGTTTTGATCTATTTTTTAGCCGTATTTAATACAATATCTGAGTTATCAATTTAAATCTTTTCATGTTAGATGTTTTTCTTTTGATGGATGAAATGAGGCATCCTTTATAGATATTTTTATTTGTGATATTCCTAACCTTAACCGGAAATAATATCTCCTGATTGTGGGTTTTTTTAACCGCCCTTCTACATTGTTCATTTTATTTTCAGAATTTATATGCTCTTCCCAAACCTTTTGCCAAGCATACTATCTTCCCTGTTGGCTCAAACCTCTATTCAATCCGTCTATCGATCTCATTGTATAGTTTTTAAAAATTCTATATCTTGGCCTGTATATTATTAGTATGAATAGATAGATGTGATTGTCAATAATATAATATTGAATTCAAAGAAAAGTCAAATATAAATTGATATTCATTGAAATGATAAGTGAGCAATTTTATGTGTTATTGTGGCCTCGCCTTATGAAGCATTACTGCACACTTTATCAGATATTGCCTCAAATAACCATTAAACGTATAAGAAGGCTATACCCATTACTGATAATGGCATATGGTGCTTATGGTATATATTACAGAACTGTATGATGGCTACATACTGTAACACGGGCGCTCGCGATTCGTTTAGTTTCATGGTTAATCGCCACTTTTATCATTAAATGGTTTACGAGGAAAATACATTTGCCACCCGCTGTCTTCGGCTATCACTACGTACCAGGCCAGAGTTGAATACAAGACAAAACGAATAAATACACAACGGCGCTGTTACATAGGCTAAAGTTGAATCTAGAATGTAATCCAAATTGTATTGTACTGCTTTCTAAACCAGTCGACCGCATAAATATCTCCCATGAATTGTTTTGATTATATCATCTATCTATCACTATAAAATTTGACTGGTTATGCATCGTCTTAGCCAGACATGTTCAACTCGTTTCCTGCGGGCCACATGGGACACTATGATTTTATGTGGCCCTTTTTTTGCATTTTGTTATTGATAAGTTTGTGAGTGAGGGATATATAACGTGGGTGGTTGGTTGCATGCCGGCGCCAAACATTCGTTTTTTAGTAATGTAAGTGTCATGTGAGACAGCGCTAGCCCAGTGAGTAAAACAGCGAAAGTAGTGCAGTCATAATTCATATATATGGCAAGTGCTGGTTGCTATCTCACTCTAATGGGTGAGACGGCTGTAATTCTATCAAAGGACTCAAATTTGAAAATCTGGGGAAATTCGTTCAATATGTTAGAAAAATATATATTGCTTAGTACAGTCGGTGACTCTGTCACATAGATGTTGCCCATCAAAGACATGTAATATTTTATTTGGCCCTCCGAATGATTTCAGTACGACACCTCTGGTCTAAGCTCTCTTACCAGCTACCTCTATCACTCTATCTGCCCTCAGATGAAGTGTCCTTCTTGCACAATATAATTAAAAAATAATATAATAATCACTACAATTTTACTAAAAAAGAATGTTCATATGTTAAAATGTTGTGACTTTACATCGCAAGACGTACTCGGTTTTTTTAGCACTTAACGTGTTCAATTACTACACTATATATCTGGCACATTTTCTGTATTGTTTAGTGTGAAATTTCGGCCTATACTCTAAAGAGAGTTGGTCATAAACATGATATTATTGTCGTTAACGCACCGGTCGGAATATTTTGTGTTTATTCTTGAAGGATGCGGAATATCCATGTAATCTTTTCGTTTCGCGTTAAGAGAATGTCGGGATCGAAATATGTGTTTTTAATTAAACTTTTTCTTAACCTTTTAACTGCCGGAGAAAAAAGTACGTCTGTACCTAGCACGCCGTCTATTATTTGCAAAAAAAAAGTAAAGTTTTGATGTTTTTTGAATTTAATTAATATAGATAATTAATAAACTCACCCAATTGTTTTTTTGCTGTATCAAAAAAGTAGGTTTTCTTGAAGATAATTGGATTTTAAAATTGTTATTAAAGTCAGGGTTGTCAACTTATTACACTAGGTATAGTACAAATGTTCATTACATTATTTTACACTAAAAAGATCCTGATTTAATTTCGTCAATGCATAAGTTTCCGTATGGGTAGCAGGCATCCTTGAAAATCTTTTTTATATGATCAACAACAAACCTTATTTTAAATAACCGATCACCAGAAACTTGTTCTCTGTTATCGCAAAAATGAAGCATTCTGAGTATGAGCTGAAACCTATTTCGAGACATGGTTTCGGAAAAAATTGGACTGTATAAAAAGGGATCAGTCGACCAATGGTCTTCTATTTTATTTCTAGAATTTACAGCCATGAGCATACAAACTCCGAAGAACAAATACATTTCGTCAACTGTTGTATCTTTCCACTGCATTAGTCTCCATGACAAATCTTCACACGCGTTTTTCACATACTGAAATTGTTTATTAGTTTCCGACACTATAAAACTGACCAAGGTAACGTTCATAAAATTTTTAAAAAAGTCGATCTCCTTCATTTCACTTTCACCAAATTGTGATCCTGATTGTGAAGAATCAAATTGGTGTATAATAGGAGTAAAATCACCGCTACACCATTGAAAATCTGGGGCTTGCTCTTGTGGCATATCTACATATTCAGTAATATCTTCCATATCTTCCATTTCAGCATCACTTTCATCTGACTCGATTGTGATTCCACGGTCTTGTTGTAGCTCACTAAAAAAGTCTTCTGAATCCATGTTATAACTAATTTATGATATATCGAATTACAAATAATTTATTTATTACTCACAATAATAAATTAACAAATGATAACACTTCACTAGGACGCTTCACTCAGTATTTCGAATACAATGGAATGAATTAAATGTTTGTTATCTTACGAACAACTAGAAAACTACAATTTCTATACAAAACACAACACAAAAAGTACAAATATATTGAAAATAAATCAATATTAAAGTGAATAAATGTAATTTATACGTAATTTGTGAAGAAATCTAATATAGTTTCAAATAAAACACGATACAAATAACTGTCGCGTAAATAGGTCAAGAAGCGCAGACTGTTGACAAATCACTAAAAATTGAAGAAATCTTTGATATAAACTCAAGGGAAAAAACTGTCGCGTAAAAAGGTCAATGACCGCGAACTAGTAACAAATTTAAAAAATAATAAAGGGATTCCCCGTACGACATACGTAAAAATTTGGCATAGCCCTGCACTATTGACATCTCTCAAGTGACAGTTCAGTCACTTCAAAAAATCACAAAAAATCGATGTAGGAATCCCTTAAAATGACGGTAAAATGTTTTTAAACGTTTCTGGTAGATGTCAGGGTGTGTTCTATTGAAAAACATTTCGAACAGAAGGATTATTTTATAAGGAAAGTATGCTTCAAAGTTTTTACGAGATATCTCGTCTCTGGCGTGTAGTGCACGGACAATTTTACGACATATCTCGTCTGTGGCAGCCATCCG
>CM062836.1:19093269-19278221 GCA_031772345.1 Himalopsyche anomala | reverse complement strand
TAGTTTAATGAACAGACCTTTGTATTAATTTTATACGGGCGCAGGGGTGCGCCTATGTCAATAACCGCGATTTCTCGATTCGGATCGAGACCGTCATTTGCCCGTAACCGAGGAGTTTGATTAAGGTTTTGATTGAATTTTGGTTTCATAACCGAATTGTTTGCATAAAGGTCTCGGCATAGAGTATTCAGATAGTTTGTATTGTCTTAAATCTCTGCTATTCGATAATTAATTCGATGTTGTAATTCTAATACAAATAAGATTACAATATGTGTATCTAAAAAACAGTGACATACTTGCGGACATATATACACATAAAAGATATTTATCTAAAAAAAAGTTTTTTGAGCAACCTAAATGTATCTGCTGAAAGTCTGTTTTATATAATAATAAAATAGCTTCACTGAATGCGTCCTGGTTCATATACAAGATTAATGAATTTTTCATGATAATTGCACACTCAATATTTTTTTGTACGATTTTTAAATAACACGGGTCAATTAAAAATAACAAATACATTTTTTTTTACTGGAATTATTTGTTCGAACACGATTCTTAGACACATAAAACACATATGCAGATAACGAATTTGCTAATAACAAGAACATCAACAACATTCAACGGCTTCATTAGATCCTATAATATTAAACGTTTCAAACATTTCTAACGATGAAAGCGATTTATGACCCAGTTCCTTTATAAAAGTCCTCGTATGTTTTCAAATAGCGATGAGTAATATTATTATTTTTTACCATGTCCGCTCCCAATGTGGAGCGTATGGACTCCTAATGGAGTTTATCTCAACAGAAGTGTTTTTCTACGAGAACTGTTTGTTACTCAGTTGCTCAACCTCTCTTTTTCCAAAGAGAGTAGGAATGGAAGGATAGGGCTAGGACAGGGCTAGTGGTTAGCTAATCGCTCTCGATACGCCCCGTATATAGGATAGGATGGGTGGGAGGCAGGAATTCCAGATATGACATATATCCATGCCTTCGAATAGAATTCCATAAATTGATTGAAAAATCAATTTATAAAACTGTCCGTACTGGGATTCGAACCATAACTGAAGCCAACGACGTTGACCACTCGACCACACAGGTGAAATTTGCTTATTGGGTCTTAATTACCTTTGTTACCAACGTTTATTAATTATTGTAGAAAGTCATCCGTGTCCTTTTGTTATCACAACTTTAATATACTCAAATTCCCTTACGTGCCATTAAATGATGTTGGTGTATTATTAACCTAATTACTTTAATTAATTACCATATTTAATATACTTAAATAAATTTGTTACGACATGATTATGAAAGTTTGCACCGTTAACGAATTTGCTTAGCTCGTGACGTTTAGTGGGCCTTGGGTTACTGATCGTAATCTTCTATCAATTCCCCCATTTATTATGAAGTTTTTTTTTGAACATTTTTTTAGTATTTTAATTTCAAATTAAACAAAGCAATCACAGAGGATATAAATAAACATGGGTTTATTTTCATTCGATCATCCTGTCAAATATCGTAGAATTGATATTGTGGATTGGATACATTTATCAATATTTAATTGTTGTTTTGACGAAAAGCTGTCTTTGCTACGTTAAGGAGAAACAGTGCTTATTGTTGATTACTATGTAATGGATTTTCGGTGATGGGTTTAAATGGCGATAATCAGAGGACAGTGCTTTAACACCTTTTTTTAAATCAAATCCTCTCATATGGTCACCACTATGGCATCTAACCCCGGATCCTTTTTGTAATCCCGGGATTGAACATTCACCATACAATCGTAGAGAAATTCGGGATTGTAGATCATTCGCAAATTTAAAAAAATACTCGCCATACGATTTCAAAAACCCAGAAAGTTACGGATTTCCAAAAATTGGGACCTTGTTTAGCTCTCGAGCGGATTTCAAAAAAAAATTCTGGCTGCCGATTTCAAAAATCTAGAAATTTGCGGTTTTCATAAAATTAAAAAAAAAATGAGAGCTTTTCAAAATTTTGCACTTTTTTCCATAATCATCACAAAATTGGACGGGATCCCGGGATTGGATGCCGTAGCCACCACACGGTTCCACCAAGATTCTCTACTCTTCGGCAGTCTCTTTGTTTTCTCCCAGATCATCCCAGTGTCCTGTAGCTACGCCGAGTACATACTATGAATGGCCTTGCATGACAACGGGATTCATCCAGTTTGTAGAGATACGTTGGGTTCAGGCTCTCTTGAGGCATTTTCATGCCAGGTCCATCGTAGCTTTTTTCATATTTTGGATGTAATAATGGTCGGGTTTATCTGCTCTCTTATCTCCGCGTGCCTGACTAAAGTCGATCACCGTAGCCTATAGTGTTTGCTGCAGGGATTTGTTTTCAATGCACAGTGTACGGTTACCATGCGATTATTGATTAATCCAGAAAGCTGATTTAAAAAATCAAAAGATACCCTTTATAAGCTTGATTATGAGAATACATTTCTGTGACCGATGTAATATTCTAATAAAGGTACAACGCTTTTTCTTCCGAAATCGTTATCAGTTGAATTCGCCCAATAATTGCTCCATTAACAATCACCCCATCAGTGAACCGGTAATCAGGTGCATGGTGAAGAGGATCGTATTTTTTCCACTGGGGTGAAGCCAGGTATCACATTTATACAGGAATGCGCTGATGTTAGCGGCGCGAGGCATACACAGAGGTGGGCAATGTTTGTTTGAAATGCGGATCACTAATCCGACCTCTTTATTGGTGGTGCTCGAATCGAGGCGGACGCGGAGCGCGCTCCGCCGCTGACCCAAATCACATAATTTTTACAACGCTTCTGGAACTTTTAAACCGAATATATAATTTTAAAAAAAAACTACAATTTGAATGAAATCATGAATATTATAATGCTGGCAACAGTGGCAACACAACGTAATAGCTGAATGTGTAAGGTGATCATTCCGGCACGGACATTGTAAACTGGAATAATTACAGATACAACAAAATTGATTACTCGGTCCTCCTCTTAAGATCCCAAATATTCTTGTTCATGCATAACTTAATAATTATTATGTCAGGTTCACACAACGATTGTATGTAGATCTGTGTGTGTTGGCTATTGATTTATATTCCAAAAACATAAAGTGTGAATACCATTGCCAAAACCCACTGATAAAATACTGGCAGAGCACTTAAGAGCTTAAAACAAAAAACCTGTTGGATTTTTGTGACATGAATTCTCGTAAATATTGCTAGCATTCAAATTTTAATACACACATCGTAAAACAAACAATTCATAACGCATAACACCCGAATTTTGATTTAACATTTTCTGGCAGTATATACCGACGATTTTGAAATGTTTGTTTTCTCTAATATAATGTCGCCCGCTGTGGTCTAAATTTGAGACCTAAGACATGGTTGTTTGTGATGTCAATTTACCTCGGGTTGATCTCGAGTGACTTACAATAAACTCTCATCGAATTTTTCTCGTATGATCTCTCAACTTTAAAATATTTGGCGTACTGGCAATAGCTGTAAAGCCATATATTTTTTTAATAAAAAAAAATATAACAAGGCTGCACTATGGTCACGATAAAATCGTCTGCCTTTGAAACATGCTTACATTTTTACATTACTGTTTCAGTTAACCCTTCAAGGACGAGCGTGAGCATATGGTCACAGTAAACACCGTTTTCTATTGATCCCACTATTCATCCTATTTCTACCTAAATATAGTTGATTTTACTCAAATTTGGTTAAAAAGGATACAGACTTCAGTTAGTCACCAGCCGCAGGGACGGAAACGATCACTAAAAGCACATGCTATTTTTTGAATTTCCGTTTATTTTTAATGGAATTTTTGAAACTGTTAAGTTTTTTTTTTTTTATCAAAATATGAAATTATTTATATTATTTATGTATATACAGTTTTTTTTACAAATATATTTGTGTTGAAATTATATTGGTCTAAGGAAGTCAAATTGTAAATATTAAAAACTCGTTTAGTTATATTTCAACAACGAATGTTTGTGTGCCCGTACGGTCATGCTCGTCCTTACTACTGTCCGTACACAATATTACACGGTAATATAAAGATGAGCATGACCACATAGTCATGCGGGGTTTCTAGACAACGACTTTGCGTTTTTTTTTTTTTTTTTTTAATTTTTATTAGAAACAAAAGTTATCCGAAACTTAGATATGGCTTAAAAAAGTTTTTTTTATCGAAAAAAAGCACTCGTCTCTGGGAGGGTTAATGTGTAATACTAAAAATACATATATCTACAATATATCCACACTCTTCACTTTACAGTCTTCATACTTTACAGTCCTATAGTATATTTCCACGACAATAATATTATTAAAAGGTAACAGCCGCGTACGCGACACGGTGCATGCTACTGCTAGCCGCGTAGGAAAATCGATTTTCATTTTCCAACAACGTTAAGTAATATTAGACGTACATGTGCGATACGTATGCATTATTCTGATTAACGAGACGATAACGATAAATAAGTTCTTCCTTCGGCTTCGCAACGTTTTAAATAATGAAGTGCCGCTGCAATAATGCGCATAGCAACATTCGTGACGCTGATAACAAACAGTACACTTAGACCGACATGTAACCCATGACTGTTTGTGTATTACTCTAATATTATCTACGGTTTTATTGGTTAATTCATTTCGTCATATCATCGAAACAATACATAGTTTCTAAAAAATGCTCCAACACTCCACTCTTTTTTACACGATTTAAAAATAGATGCAGATATAAATTACAAAATAATATTAACCGCCATCTTGGATATTTACTAGATAATTTTTCCAGAAAGTTTCATTTTAATCCAATAATAATTATGCCAGTTATCACCGCTATCACAAATACGTTACATCCTATATCTATAAACATTTTTGCTATTCAGTGATTTTGGGCTCTTCTTGTAAAAGTCAACAATACCGATTTTTTAAATTACAGAATTAAGATCAATTAATATAGATAGTATTTCTTAAATGTCTGCCTAAAAAATAATAATTCAATTCAATTATAATAAATAGTACAACAATAATATGCAATTTGATAAAAAGTTCGGCTTATAAACTAAACGTACGTACGTATGGTGTAATAAAATGCCGAGTGATCAACTACCAGGTAATAAACACTAAACTGTATTAAAACCGTTTAAATAACCAAGCAATTCGAGCAATTTGTAATTCGAGCAATTGACGTTCGAGGAATTGGTCATTCGAGCATCTTGTTATTCGAGCAATTTCCATTCGAGCAATTTGCATTCGAGCAATTGCATTCGAGCAATTTACCGGCTCCCTAATCTAGTAGCGATCTAGATAGTTAATGTCGCTTTAAATTACAGAATTGATTTTTTTAAAATAGATATTTACGATATACTTTGCTTATTTATAGAAAACAAATTATATTTAATAATGTATGCTATAATTTAATTTTAAACGTGTAGTCAAATATCTAATATGTACTTCTATTATTTTTAGCGTAACTCTTCATTCTCGCACGTGTCGCTTTGTATATGTGGGTAAAAGTTTCCGCGGATTTTTCTTTTGTGAAATTGGATCGTGCGCTTATAAGTCACGGAATCCTCGTGACACAAGTACAAACATAATCTGATATCTATGCCCGTGCTTTTTAGTATTTCGATAATATTATGTATCATGTCTACAATGTGAGAATATTGAAACATCGATACAACAGTCGGTAAATTCACTCCGTCTGATTATTCCTTTCCGCTAAATTTGTTATTTGCCTCCAGGATATGTATACGCACCCTTAAACGAGTTTTCATAATCTGTCTAGCGAGTAAATTGTGTATATATCGATACTTTTAAGATAAAGTTGCCCAAGGGGTCTTGTTTAACCCTCACTTTCACGTGCTAAAAAATCCCCTCGCAGATCATGCCGTAACATTCTGTGACCGTGAATTTATAAAGCGAAATGATAATTTAAAATAGTGTTGTATGGTTTTACATAGTATGTACATATATAGTTCTTGTTTCTCGTCATATGTTGTGTCTAAAAGCTGAAAAACATACAATCATGCCATCTACGCCATTGAAATAAGGTTATATTTTTTCAGTCTAATATAATATACTGGATTTTAAAAATACTGTGATATGAAATCTTCCATAGCTTTTTTCACATGCCTATTATTCTTACACCTATATTATTTATTCATTTCTTAAATAACAAATATAGCATGTTATCTCGATATTAAAATACCTTGAAGTGAGTATTTAATAAAATAAATTCTTAATTTATCGGTTTATTCTTCTTGAATAACGAAAATATCACAATGTTAAATTCATAATATCCACATATTTTTTAAATTTTATTTATCTGTTTAAAATTTGTAATCATTGTGAGAAATGGGTCATGGTTTTCATCGAAACAATGTTTGTGGAGTTTGTACTATTCGTCGTAATTTATTATGCATGCATAAATTGTATTTTATTAACATTAATATTTCAATATCAATTATATTCTAAATAATATAATTTCAATTCATATATTGAGTTAAAATTTGTGTTATTTAAAACAAAAGTGATAATATTCTTTCGGGTTTAAATAATCTACTATTCTGGGCAGGGGTGGGGTGGATACGGCTCGGAGGAGCTTGCTCTGAATCCCTTAGCTTAATTTTTCTTAGGTCGGCGAGCCTCTTGTTTAATTAAGAAAGACAAATAATATTTTTAGGTTAAATCAGCACCCACCTGCAATTTGTGATGTATATATTATTTACGACGGTTAAAGTATATACCACGGGTGGCCAAACTTTTGACCACTGCGGGCGACTTCATACTGAAATCAGACGTAGCGGTCTACCAACACAGTATGTGTAATTTTGTCATAAAAAGTGAAGTAATTCAAATCACAATGTAATATGTATTAAAGGGAAACAAAATGGATAGATAATAATACACTCAATTCTTGTTTCATCAAAGCGCAAGGCGAACGGCTGGTAATGGAGTAAAAAATTTACACTTTTCCCAGAACATCGCAAATACCTCTGAGATTAAACGAGCCCCTTGTCAATGTATTGGCAGCCCACTGCTACATCTAGGTGTTTATAAACAGATTCAAATATTAAATAAAAAAAAAAACAGTGATTGTATTTGGTTATTTTACAAATATTATTTACATCTGAATGTTTATACATATTTTTGTTTCCGCGGAAGCGTGAATCAATCTGTATAAACCTTCATATAAAGTAAAATAAACTGTGCTGACAGCTCGCTTTCAACATTCAAAAAATCTAAAATTAAATAATTTGTTTCGTCACGCAATTATCTTATTCTGCCTGAGTCTACTTGTCAACAAAATAAATGTACACTCATCTCGTTTTTACACGATTTAGAAATAACACGGTCCACTGTAAATGACAAATACTATTTTTTGACACGAATTATTTGTTCTAACACGATACCCAGACACAAAAAAGCAGAAGGGTATAACGGATTTTCTTATAACAAGAAATTCAACAACACAAGACTTGATATCAAACAAAATTTATAAGATACTAACACATTGGACGTATCAGACATTTCTAGCGATGAAAGCGATTTATTTCTAGTCCCCGTTTATAATACATAGTACTTATTTTGTATTAATTAAAATACATATTTTGAATAATATATTGTGTAATTTACTTATTGTTTCTTCATTATTAACCTTTTTACACTATTTTTTATACCACAATGTATTTTTTTCATATCATCATACGATTTTCAAATTTAGGGAACCGCTTTTCAATTTATCTATGAATTTTATCAATCTGACAAGCCCTTATTTGCATGCTAGTGTAATTTTTTAGGCAATGTATTCATTTCATGTTGAATTGATCTTGTCAATTCTCTTCAATACATTTCACAATTCCTATGATTGTATCGTATATTGACCGAGCACTAATTTTATCAGCATTCATAAATCACTACTAGTAATTATAGGTGTTTTTTCATGTTGTATAGTGTTGTTTCAATGATAAGATTTATCACAATGCATTGTAATTAACGCAACACAAAAAAACGTTGACCGGTCTGCCGCGGCGGCTGACATTCGTTATTATGAAAAATGAATTCACGGTCTGCCGCTCTGTCGCATATGAAATGATTATTAAATATCTTTTTAACTGACATCAGTTTTTGTCTGTCGTTTTTAAATTGTGATTCCCGGCCATTGTTCTACCTGGACTTTGATGATGCTTTGCATTCTTTCAGTTTATTTTTTATTTCCCTTGTCCGTTGTTGATACTATGTAGAATCTCGGAAACTTGATTTACTTGATTTAAGGAAAAGGGGGAAAGTTATTAATGTTTTTTCTTCTCTATCCACGATCCACATGTTTGTCCTTAAAACACTAGGCCTTTCGACAGTTTTTCCCCAGCTAATTAAATGCTAGGATTAGTGCAGGTTAAGTTTTGAAATACCATTACCGCGTGAAATTAAATTACTTCTTATTTCCTACAAGATTTTGTTTTGAGTAAACATTTATGTAACGAGTAATGATCGTCATCGAATCAATAATTAAATAGTCAATTATTATCAGGCATATCTTGTTAATACGTTGTAAACATGAAGCGTTTACCGTATATGTATAATTTTAGAATACCTTATTTTAATTTCAAGCGCGTCTCGTCCATACGAGACTCATGTTATAAAAGTGTCTCGAAGTTCCATCAAACAACATAAGCATTATATCGATGGTTATCAGAGTCCTTACAGAACTGCAAGAGGCGGAAAGAATAGACAGACGAGATGGAAGCTTTTCCAAGCACGTACCCAAAGCACGTCCAAGTCAATTTTTTATCGTAAATATATGAGAAAATTGCACTATCCGAATAATCGAGCTTTAAGTATTCGAATAATTTTGTTTATTGTTTTTTCACACGTGTTTTGTTTAAAGGGTATTCGTAAAAATAATTTGATACGGTTTAATGTAAGATTGTAGAAATTTTTTCATGTATTTCATTCAAATAACGGTGGCTGTATAACATATCTATGTAATTATTGATGAATTTGTATAACTACACGGTCATGGCTGGCGGGAAACAGAGATTCTTGAAGGAACCTAGTGGTGATAATTACATGCATCGATTATGGAACGGATATATTTTTTTCATTATCTTACATTTTGATTACCTTGTTGACAATTATTAACAAGCTTCCTATTGTTGCATCTTTCAGCGTGAGTTATCATTGTGATATCAAACATGTAATCATGCATTTACTAGCATAACCTTCATGCAAATGTTGCATTGTCGTTTATCCTAGGACATCTAATAAATAATATCATTCAGTACATCCTTGACCATGTGTTTATGCTGTGCCGACAGCGTAACATGATACCCTACGTAATGTACCTCCCATTTAACCCTTTGGTGTCGCGTTTATTTGAAATCACCGTAAATATCTTTTCAATTATTCTAGACAACATCGTAATTTATATCGTGAACCTAAACTACTATGTATATGTACAGCTGTTGATGGTTTCTCGCCCATCTGAATCTATTTGTTTGACTGTGCGACATTTCCTGGAAGAGATGATACATATAGCATTCATTAGTATTATAGCTATATACTTAAGTACTGGTACTGGAAAATATTTTTTTATAGAATTGATATGTTCAGAGAATCTCAACCAACGTTCCCTCTAAGAAAAGAGGTTGGTTGCGCGGAAAATTTAAAGGCTTAGCAGGCCGATCCAACAAACGCGCGGCATAATTGTAATCTTTTTGCAAACATCAATATGTTATAATTTATATGAAAAATAGTTTGTTTTTGTTTTGCTTTATATCAGGGCTGTGGAGTCGTGTAAAATAATTAACGACTCCGACTCCAAGGATTTTTTCAAATGTTTACCTATATATATGTATACCATCAGATCATCTGTAGTCAGCCAAGCATAAAATGTTAACACTTTGTACTATTTTGTTTGAATACACTTCATTAAAAATATTTTTCAAAAAAAATCGAACCGATCATTTTTCACGACTCCGACTCCGGTCAAAATACCGCGACTCCGCAACTCTGACTCCGACTCCACAGCCTTACTTTATATCTAATGCGAAAACAATCTGAAGTTATTTCGATATAATCTTCTTCCTTCATGTTTTTTGATTTTAAAAGCAGACGACTCAAAAGTCGTTTGGTTAAATTATTTTACTCTTAACGAATTAGAAAATATCATGGGTGAGATTTTGGATGCTTATCAATCCAAATTGAAATATTTAAAATTTATTTTTTTCAAAAAAAATGTGTCTTCTGAAACCAACCATGTCCAGGATCATGCACGCCAACGTGAACTAAGTCGATTTTTGCGGTCGCCAAGGCGCTCGTGCAATATAGCATGTATTTGTTGTTCGCTTTGAAATGGCAACATTATTGTCGAGGGAAATTAGACCGTATAAGTAAGTATTGGAGTTATCACGAGTCACTACCAACCGACCTAGTTGGAGAATCATTATTATGTCACATAGGCCCTACACGGCCTACGCCTGTTGACGAATACTCAATTAGGTCACTCGAGGCGCACAGGTTTTTAATTACATTTCGTCCCTGTGGGCGCAAATTATCATCAGGGTCATAAGATTCGATAAATCAGATGTTCATGGAATACTTTTAAAACCGACTAATCACTTTATTAAAAAGCTGTATTTGTTTTTCAAAGTAACTGTGTTTTAATTTCATGCATGACATGCAACTTCGATGGTAGAAGCTTTTTATCATGAAAGCTCAAATTTTCATTTCTTCTGTACTCAGAACTATCAATTTGTAATCTCTCAATTTTATCAATTGCACCTATTCATGTCGAACCATTTTTAAGTACCTCTAGATGAAATTGTATTTCCAGGGTTTTACTGCCGAAATCGAAATCAAGTTATTCCACATAAAACTTTCCATCGTCGTACAGGTACCCAAATTGAATGTTGAGTTACGCTCATATAGAATGCTTGTTACATCTTGCATATTTTTTAATGGCACTGAACTTGATTTCCATACCAGTTCCATGTTAATTATGCACGCTCAATATCTTGTTAACTGATGCATACAATATGTTCTGTGTAGTGGATAGGTACACTTGTTTATTAAATTCATGTTCTCCGATATACTACCTGCCTCTATTTAAGTATCCTCATCTATGTTTACGTCCGTGCTGGCAATATAATTATACGCTTATGCCTTGCGATCAAGTCTGGCGGACGGGAAAAACGTTTCTGAGCTGAGTTTGAACGGGTTACTAAATTTACAACTACGTATAATGAAAAAGTCTTTTCAAAACATCGTTTTGTAAATCTCTACCGCAAAGGCATTGCATTGTTCTATGCAGTTAATTAAAATACACTCAATCGCTGGATTTACACGTAAGGGTAGGAGTAGTAAGAAAAGTCCAGCGGATGCTTAGGGAGAGTCGTTATCTTGTCTTGACACCATAAAAATCAAATGATATGAGTTTATGAAAGTGCCACGTATCCATCTCTTATATGGACATTCAGTAGAACTTAGTTTATCCGGAATAATTGGTGATTCAGGTTGTTCGGATAACGAATCATCTGGATAATCGAGGTAGTACATTCAATAAGTGAGTGTTATCACTAACGTCCCGGGTTTACGTTGCCCGAAGATGCCGAAAGGTGAATATAAATAAACAAAAACCGATTTTAAAAATAGTTGACCGTATAGCTAACATAAAAAAATATATCGTATAATCAATGCTAGTTTTTTACGAGGTATGATGTATGTATGTAATAAATGGAAATATGACTAGAGTCTAATTACCCTTAAAAGTATTACTAGCTAACTGTAAGGGGAGAGTCTATAATGATACCCAGTAAAGTATTCCATGCTCTTTATTACCCCTTAACCTTTTACTCGCTGATGACCGCTATACTGCCCTTCTTTAGTAAAAACTAGGGCTGTGGTGTCAGGTGTTTTTCCGGAAAAATTTTACAACTTCGACTCACAATTTTATTTCAAAGGGTAGTGTGCAGTCATGTAGATTCGACCGTCATATTGCAGGTGTTAATATTTTTATTTTGCATAATATTTGAAAGTATTGCAGTTTTTAATGTAAAGTAGAAAAAATCCTGCGTTTTTCTTCACAATTGATGACACGGGAAAAGGGCTAAAAGAAAATAAATAACATTATTTTAATATGTATGTTATTTCCTGGAATATTTATGATTTTTTAAGGATATGTTGAGAGTTGTTTAGTTAACCTTTTCCCAATTCCAATATGTATATCAAATGTTATTTTACCTATATCTAAACGAAAAGATATTATTTATTTTTTTGAATAACCTTACTTTAATTGTGTGTAAAAATGTATACGAAGATATATTATGCATCCGGAGATGTAACCTTTACAAAACATATCATTAAAACCACACCCAAAGAACATTTATTTGTTTTTTTTTTAAATTATTATTTGATTCGCAGGGTAATACAAGTACATACTGAGGTTATTCAAATTCAATTAAAGTACCACCTATCACCAGTAAATGAATCCTAAAAAGTTTACAATGTGATTCCTTGCCATTCATTTGCAAGTCCAATAATCACGTCGTTTCCTGCGTATACACACACACTATTCGCATTGGAATGCAAGATGTAATAATATTCATTTGTATTTATTTTTGGACCACACGATATGGACTTGCGGAATATTTCGATTGATTCAATGCTCGATTCAATCAAGGAATGACTCAAGTGTGTGTAATTATTACTTCTACTTAGTGTCGTGGCGTATTCATCTGTATTTATATATTTAAAAAAAAACACAATCATTACGGTATAAAAGATGTTTTCAAAGCTCAGTATGCAATCACCCTGAACTTTCATCATATGGTATGACGTACAACCGTAAAAGAACATCGCTAGAATTCGGCTTGATTCTGATTGAGAATTAATCTTTCAAAATATCATTTTTAAATCTTTCATCATTTATCATATTTGCAAAATCACTTTTAATAGCGAAAAATATAAAACTTCACGTTTCTAAAAAAAACTTATCAACATAATGTATGTAGTATTTACATTGTATTGATAAAAAAAATGTATGCACGTTTGTTTTCGGTCAATAATCTATACAAAGTTGTCATCCCAAATTTACTTTGCGAAAGGAAAAAATGTAGTGTAATTAATTGATTGAATTGGTAGAACTCCCATGGTGTCAAGATATCAATGTATTCTAATTCCATAATAATTACAATAAGATTTATTGATCCTATTGAAAATAATTCATTAGTGAAAGTTTTTATGAAACTTCTGTATATCTAGGGAATTTATTTAATGATAATTAGTTTGTGAAATACGCGCAGCACATTCACAATCAACGGACAATGTTATCCCGTCACCTGAAATATATCCTGCTCTTTTTAATTTAAATATTTTGCTCGGTATTACAAAATAGTTTCGCAATGAACTCAAAAACTCTTTTCATACTATCCACGGAAAATGCTCTGAAAGTCCATTGAAAATGGCCAGCGTACTTGTGTCGTATTGCACGTGGAAATATTGAAGTTTTTAATTAACTTTAGCCTGCATCGAGTCACCGCTGCGCGAGCGGGGGCTTTCAGTGTTTGCCTTGGTCGCACTAATATGGCAGTTTTCACAAAGGTATCGGACGCTTTGTGCCGTTTTATATTTGGAAATTGAGGTTTTAATCAGGATTCAGGCACGTTCGCAAACAACAAACTGCCAAAGTGTTTGTATGCAAACAAACGCCCGTTTGGACGGATTATTTATTCAGTGGAAAATAATAATTACATGTCGTTTATTGGAAAGGCCAGATCAACTCTAATCGCGACAACGTTGTGTGTTGAAATCAAGCGACGTTCTTTGGTAGTACATAAAATTCATTATTGATCGGCTACTGTGAAAAATTATGAGTATAAGATCTAAATCGTAACATAAGTTTTTCTACGAGAACTGCTTGTTGCACTATCTGTGTTTTGGGATGAGGAGGTTAGTTAATCGATCCCGTTACGATTCGGTTTTATAATCGAATAGGTGCGACCTATTTGGGCCTCACATTTTTCATTTTGGGATTTCGGTACATTCCTGGCTTTTTTTAAATTGGCCAATGACAAAAAGTTTTGAAATCCCCTAAAGAGCTAAAACATAATAATACTGAGTATAAATTCTCAGGATTTCAAAATCGACAATCCAAAATGTTTCCGAAAGTCCCGAATTTGTTTACAATTTATGGGGGATGTTCGAAAGGGTCCGGGATTGGATGCCCTATTCCAGGGGCGGGGAACCTTTTCTTCTCTAAAGGCCGCATTCATTTTTCTGATACGACACGAAGGCCGCAGTAAACATCGACTAGGGAATTTTTCCCCGGAAAAAATATCATGCCAATTTCTAATGCCTAGAAATTTGCGGATTTTCTAAAATTACCAGCGTGGGACCTTTTAAGAGTTTTGACATCGAAAATCCCTAGAATTTACGAAATTACAAACATTTACAGAATTAGAGAATTGGCCAGAAGGCCCCACCAAAGTAGCCAAATGGCCGCAGGTTCCCCTCGATTGCCCATGTCATATCACTATACAAAAACGTTCTTCTTAAAATTTAAGCATCGTCGGTGGAAATCGACTAGTTTTCTCGTAATATCGATGATTCTCGACGATTTCTTTCTTAACTTTTCTCTACATTGTGTTTTTTTTCGGGTTAATGAATTTTTCTACACTTATCACTAACGATACACAAGAACTAGATGCCTTTATATTGGTAGACGTTGCGTTGCCGGTAAGTGGCAGCTGACGGCGCATTCTTTGTACCCTGTGTCGAATTCTTACAGTATGTTCGACGTCCGTCGGCGTGTGGAATTTTTCTCCGGCACATGCGTCTGTGTTGCCAGTTGCCACGCTACGGCAAGCGCCGGTTAATTCGCTTAAAATAGTAATACGGCCTACCTATCCGAATGATTATTATCGGCAGTACCGTAAATAATTATTTATTATTTCTGTTTGATGCGAGTTACTATCGGGTTTACGTGGAAGAAGCTGAATTAAGACATTTGCGTATTAGAGCGAGGTCAAATATTGTGTTGAATTTTTCTTGTTTATTTTTTTGATCAAATAATATAATTTTTCAGCATAGTATGAGTCTGTTAGTAATAGATTTACTCTAGAGATAAGATGGGCCTGAGTTCAAGTTACAATCAATGTCGATATAAAATTTAAATGTTTTAGATTCCTATTTTAATTATTGGTTGGACTAAATCATTAAAGTTCTTTTAAGATTTCGACTGAAGGTGCTTAGTGGAATTTCAATATTAAATTTGAATCATTCAAATTATGTACATTCACACTCGACTTGACTGTCAGTTTAAGCTCATCCGTGCACTTGAACGTTTGACGATGCCGAAATTCGAAACCCGGGTCGTTAGTGACAAAAATTGTGTGAATGCACATAGTTTGAACGATTAAAATCATTAAAGTTCTGTTTTAAGCTATGGTAGTCGTCTTATTTCATCACGACTCCAAAGTACTTTTGTAATGCTATTTTTCTTCTAAGCGTAGGGAACCTGCGGCCTTTTGGCTTCTCTGGTGCGGCCTTCTGGCCAATTCTGTAATTTTGTAAATGTATGTAAATTCCTGACATATTCTGACCATAAATTCCTGTTTCCGGCCAAAGATTTCCCTAGTCACTGTTTACTGCGGCCTTATGTCGAATCAGAAAAATGAAAATAAAAGGTTCCACACCCCTGCTCTAGTTGATTTCGAGTGACTTAAAAAAATCTCACCGAGTTTATCAATATAAATCACTTTAAACAGTAATTGACATTGAGTGGAATCTGTCGTAAATTAATTAAAAAAATAAACATCACTTATATTTATTAACCATGTTAATATTTATAAATGTGGATAATTCGAGCTTCTCGTGGAACATTTCAATAAAAGTTCAACTAATGAAATAAGGAAGAGATTGAAAAAACACCGATCCCAAGACGCCTGTACTGTTTGAAAACCATTGATTTTTTAGTCACTATTTCACTCTCTATGAACGCTCTGTTTTCTGCAATATCATAAAATCTAGTGATTATGTAAGTAATATGACAGTTCTCCTCCTTCTTGATCACTTACCCAAATACACCAAAATTACGAAAGCATTTCCTACTCGGCATAAGAAATTAACGAAGTGCGAATAAAGAAAACGAAATATTCGAAATCGGTTAACTTTAGAATAATTAAAAGGTGTGATGATTATTATAGTCTCTCGTAAACAGTCGAGTTGGGAAAAATTAATCCAGATTGCCAATAATAACTTTTAAACGTAGTGATAATATTTTTATTATTATTCAAGTTCAGTTAAAGTTTATCCCTGCACTTAAATGCCTAAAGATGCCAAAATGGCGAAAATCGTGTCGTTACTGGCAAAATGTATGGAAATTTACAAAATTTGATGTATTAAAATTTATTTCTTATTATCGATTGATTCGGAGGTAATTTTGTGGACATTCATTTTTAATATAAAATATTATTTGATGATCACTTTTAAGGTGTTGTCTGATCACTGATAATACGTGATGAAAATGGATTATGTATATTAAATAAAACACTCTTTGTACCTTTTCCACATTTATTTATTATGATCAGGACCGGTTTCGGTCGTCACGAGCATTTTCAACTTTTTTAAAAATTAATATTTTAAACGTTACTATTTTTTTATAAAACCCGCTAAAAGTAGTACAGTCGATCAATACCAAATTTCGATTATAGGCATACAGCATTGGTGTCCAACCTTTAGGATCTCGTGGACGCTCACGATTTTGAATTAAGCGGATCGCCGTGTTTTTTTTAACCTTAAATGATGTAAAAAATATAAAACCTTCATTTTCAGTAAGCAAAAATGTGATCACACTTTTTTTATCCTTTGATTTCTTACGGGGTGGGGTGCATTCTCATTATTGATTGACTCGGCATTTACTTGGTTGAACTCCATTGCAATGTTTTTGTTTTAACCATTTGCTAAACATCAGTATTTTTTTTGTAAATTTAATGATACCTCAATAAATTCGATGTAAATGTGTCTAGGGCGGCGGTCGGGGAACTTTTTAAACCATATTACCCCAAAATATTTTTGCGTGAGTCGATATTATCTCCCATTTTTAAAAAGAGACAATCAATGTTATTACCCCCAAAAATTTCTATTTACCCCATTTGGGGTAATTTACCTCGGTTCCCCGACCGCTGGTCTAGGGTCATTTTGTACCCCGTCGATCCTATATTCGACGTACTCAAGTGTTAATTATAACACCGGTTGGCGAACGCTGACGTATACAACATATCGAATATCCTTGTTTGCATGAATGCGCTTAAACTATGTCGTACACATATGCGAAGCGTCGTTGCAGTTTTCCGAATGAATCTGTCTTCGGATAAATCAATTGCTTGTTTGTAAACTGTAATAACACATCTCGCAGCTTACGAACATCGGTCAATTACCACATCGTACAGTGTGGTGTTTATGAAATTATTCGGTCAGAAGTAAATTTTATTATTATGATGTGCTTGGTCTGTTACGCTCAGCGGGGCAAGCCGCAAATAACTCACGCCGATTCCTCTTTTGGATCGCGGCTCGATTTATTTCATCTCGGAAATATTTGCATACACAATCGCGAATTTTAACGGAGTGCGTATTATTATCACCGTCAGATGTACATAATTTATTTTCGGTTACAAAAGACGCCTAGACTTTAACTGCCTCGATGCCTACGAGTCTAATTACGCGGTAACATACCACCAATCATAATTTTGCAAGACAACGACAGTCGTAAATTCAGTGTTTACAACTTATGACAAAATACACTTTTTAGTGCTGGATAAATTAGACAGTAAGCTACAGTAAAATTATAATTAAATATATTTTTTTTTACTAACCAGTCACATAAACCTAAACTATATCCGTAACTGAAAAAAATGCATAAGTATTTTATCTATCGAATCGAAAGATAAAATTGAAATTGATAACTTTGTTATTCCACTTGTTGACAGAATGTGACACGTGTTTTTCTTCTTTGAGAAACGTCATCAGACCATCGCAACGCTTACGAATAATTGTGGAAGTTCATTTTCAATTAAGAAAAAACACACTTACTTAATTTCCACTTTTTATTTATCAAGATCAGGACCGCTTTCGCTCATGGCAACCATTGTCAACTGATAATAAATACAATTTAAAGTGCTATTTATATAAAAACAAATTGAAATGAAAAGGTATAACAACCAATTGACATATAAAAGAATTTACAAATTACAGTAGAAATTATCAAAAAGTGACACAAATTAAAATGTTGAACACCTCTAACATATAATTAAAAAATCATGAAAGAGTAATAAAGTTTAAGTGGTAACTAATAATAATAACAAACATAATTATAATTTTGGAAATTTTAACAAAGTGGTTATTCTACTTGTTGTGTTACAAAATGTGTTTCGCCTCTTTAAGAAGCGTCATCATACAGAGCATCGCAAAGTTTACGAATTTGACACGAGTGGAATAACAAAGTCATCAAATTTATTTTTAATTGATAATATACTTATTAGGAGATATAGCACAAGAAGATGATACTCAATCAAAAAACGTTGTCCATTTTTATATGTATTAATTAACATACATTCGTTAACAAAATGTGCCGGCGTACAATTTCATCTCAAGGATCGTCCGCTCCTTTTTTGTATCTCAATTTTTTTTCAATTGTGTTCACTGAAAACTCGAGTCTTCTATCCAACGGTGTTGATTGTACAACACCGTGAGACCTTTTCATTATATACGAGTATGTCATTAAATTTGATATTGTTTTACAAGTTGATATTTACTTTCGCAGAGTTCTAAAAACGAAATCTTGAATATTGTGAACTGTTCCGTGCCCTCAAGTCGGTTATTAAAATCGTGACGGGACGTAACTCCGAAGTAGGGCTTCTAACTCGGCTTAAACCGAGACCGGTTAACGGGTTTATTGCATGTTAAAAAAAACCGATAACCAGTTTATTTTGCACGGTCAACCAGGGTTTATTAGAATTTCTCTTTGTACAAAAGAAATACACCTATTCATATTTCTGGTCCGTGGCGCAGCAGCCGATGGTTTCCGCGTCGGATCTCACAGGTTAAAATAAACAGTATTTTTTTTTAATTTAAAGGCATGCAATGTCAAAGAATATATCCTACACGTCTAACCCTAAAATAACGTGGCGTATTGAGAGCGATTAGTTAACCACTCGTCCTGTCTAAGCCCTATCCTTCTATCGGTACAATCTTTGAAAACACAGGTTTAGTAACTGAGTAACAAACAGTTCTCGTAGAAAAAATCTTTGTTAGAAAAACTGGAAATGGTTGTAAATTAAAGTCATTCTACGTGCGCACATATTGATAAATATTTAAGCCAGCAAAATACAATATTTTCATGTTTTGGAACATGGGTTTGTGTGGTACTAAAATTTGTATTTTGGAAAAAAAATCCGGTTTTTACGATTTAAAAATCCGAAACCCTGTTGGTTAATTTATACAGATAATTGGATGCCCTTCTCCGAAGTAAGTAAACAAGTGAAAAATTTGTTCTGCACCAGGGTTTCCCAGTCGCTTCCTGCAATAGAAGACATGCAAAGCCTAAATTATTTTATAAGTTAGGTTATATCAATAGTATGTCAAACATGTTTGAATTTAATATAGCATTAAATTTGATAACTTTGTTAGTCTACTTATTGTGTTTCAAAAATTTGACACGTGTTTTACTTCTTTAACCTTCGGGTACTTGTTAGGTGCATTCGCATTGCAAAGCTCTTCTTATTTCAACCATTCGCTAAATACCAATAGTATCTAGTTGAAGTTTATTGTAATCTACAACGAAACCATCAATAAATGCTGTGCAAATTTTAGGCAAAATTGTCTGGGGTCACTTTGTAACCTATCCGTCCTCGATCCTTTTTTCACTGTTTCGGTACTCGAGTGTTAAGAAGCATCACCAGACAGGCCATTGCAAGGCCTACGACTTAACCGAAAACTGATTCCAATTCTTAACTTATTAGTCCTGATCTTAATAAATAAATTTGAAATAAGTACGTACAGAACAGTATTTTTTATCATGCCTCTTCACCAAGTATATGTCAACACATTAAAAGTGAAAACACGTATCCAGTGGTGTAGTGGGGCCAGGTCGGTGACCTGGCATTTGAATATGAGCCAGGGCACCGCCCAGCCACTTTTTTGACTTCTAACTTAATTTTCAAGTATGCATGTATTCATAATACTGTTTAAAATTTAAATCATTATATCAAAATTGATCTACCCGACGGATTTTACAAAAATAAATGTACACATGTAATGTGAAGAAATGCCTAATAAAAAATAATTGCGCGTTTTTTAAAATGATTTTATTTTTAAAACTTGTGGTTTTTTAACTTCGGACGTATATAAAAAAAGGGAAGAAATCAATGACCGACCTGGTACCTAAAACAACAAATGTAATAACAAAGTTATCCAATTTAATTTTATATTCATTATAAATCTATGTATATGCTTCAGTCTAGGAGCGGACATGTTTTCAGTAAAATGTTCGTAAAATGCATTTTTATCACACCGCGATAATACGAGTTATTCGCCTAATAATTACAATGAATCAGGATTTTTTATTTTTTTGAATGTTACAATAACGTTAAAATTTATGATTTTTTCCGTGAATGTTTTCATTGTATCAGTGATAATATTATCAAGGTTTAATTATAAATAGTGTTTTATTCATATCCTTGAAAATAACGCGTGTTCCTCATTGTCATCGTCTACAATGTCTACACAATAACCGATTGCAAACAATGGCTGAAAAAATGATTTTAAAAATCGCATTGTCTGTTATTAATGATCGCGAATGTTTCATTCCTAGAACCTCGCGGGCGAAGTTCGAACCATTTGCGCTCCACTAAAAAATCCCATTGTGTAGCTTTCCCGGTTTATCGTCGGGTATAAATTTGATCGATTTTATTTTAGGATTTTATAAGTAATATTTCAATCACTCGCGCGTGTTTCTGAAGTTTACGCGTGCTGGATGTAAATAATATTCCGTCGATATAACATACCCTCGGCGAACCTTCAGATGGAAAAATAAAACTCGGAAAGGCCGTCATCGTAATATTTTTTGATTACTTTCATTCGAAGATAGAGGCGTCAATCTTGTGTCAAGCAGTTTCGCCTAAGTTCATTCCGGATTTTGATTTGAAATACGTTTCAAATAACATTACGCATCGAATAATGCTTCACATATTCAATATATTTATATTTATTTCCTGAAACAAAGAAAAAGAAAATCAGATAAATATTAATAGTCAGCCTGGAGCAGAGAAGCTCGACGATTTATAACTGTGCCAACATTTGTTTCCAACTCTAAGTATGTATAAAAAAATCTGCGATTTCGAGTGGTCTAAGTCGTTGGCTTATAACAGTGTTTCTCAACCTATTTGGGTCCGTGGCTCCTTTTGAGTGGGATTTTTTCTCTGTGGCCTCCCATATTATTGGTTTGTCCCATAAAAATTTCAATTTTAAGAAATTTTATCTTTCAAATCCTAAATCCCAGGAATTTGTGGATTTGTCCAAATAACCAGTGTGGGACCTTTTTTTTAGCTTTTCCTGGGGTTTAAAATTCTGGAAATTTGCGTATTTGCAGTAATTTTGGAATGTCGAAATTTGGCGATGGCCCCCTTCGTCAACTGTGCTGTGGCTCCTCAAAAAACATTTTTAAAAATATGGATTTCCATTCAAAGGCATGGGTGGGTGTATGTGATTAAACTTCCCCCTACCAACAACCACCTTATCCTAAAAAAATATGTCGTTGATATTATCGAACATTAAAAATCTATATGCTTCACTTAGGAGCAGTCATGGTAGAAAAGTGGTTGGTGGACTGAAAAACAATCAGTTGTGTTAAAACATATGTTGTTGTAATGCGTCCTGGCACTTGACGAAGTCGGAGTTTAGGGAACGTACAAGACAGCACCCCGTCACGCCAGAGTTTATGGAGGGACGTTGGAACTGGCTGAGTCACGTGCTGCGGATGCCTACAGAAAGCCTTAATCCTGTCTTCCGGAAAGTCTTCATCTGGATATACTTTGCCATATGTGATCATATGCTCCAAATGGGGAGCTCATTATGGTCAAAAAATGCGTCCTGGTTGTCTATATAATCCATATTGTCAGCGGGCATGATAGATAAATTGTATGTAAGTTTTTATTATATCAGTTCCAAATGTATTGGTTTCATTTTGTTGACTCTTCTGGCAAGTATTGTTGACATTAAGCAAAGAATGTTAACGCCACTTCTTACAATCGCCTGGAACAGTTCACTTCATCCATTCACCGTGTAGTGTTTGTATTTATTCCGGCCGAGCAGTGAACCTGTGTCATCCGTCCTGTTCTTTGTACGTTCGGAGTGCTCTCAACTCTCCACTCGCGAGTCGCGATCCACTCGACCGCTTTTGTTTTGTTTTCTGCACACATCGTTGAGTTGGCGTACGTATCTACTACATACCTGTGTGCTGCAGCGCCACTCACCCCACTTCCTATGCCACCGTTGTATATATGTAGATACTATCTGCATCCAGTTGAAGCTTTCATAAACTGATTGGAAACATTCGATCCCCGAATACGACAGAATCCATAGTACTTAGGAGTCACAAACATGTACGGTATAGATCAGTGGTGTGCACCATTTTAAAGCAAATAAACACTTCTTCATTTGTGAAGTACCACTTAACGGAAAAGTAAATTACAATTCCAACGATCGCCATATTGTACAAACAAGTTAAACGGTACTTAAAATTAAATCACAAACAATGTCCCCTCAAAGCTGCGCGCGTTCGCGGCTGCGCAGCAATTTGAAAACCCCCGCGCATTCATTCCTGGTCGGCGAGCACTCCATTACAAATATTATTATTTTTAAATAACCCTAATTGATCGAAATAAATTAGAAATTGAACGTTTAGACGATTTAATCGATAAATATTTTTTTTGTATATTAGAACAATAAATTGATCTAAATGGATTATATAATGTAAGGATTAGTTGCAAGTTACGACGTGAAAAACTAGAAAATTTTAAATAAATCTATAAAATATGTCAATAATTTTCTGATTATTAGTTTCATTCTGCTTATTTTCTTAATTTGTGCTTGATTTTATTTTTGGTAAACAAATATAATTGGGTCTGTTATTTCTTATTTAATTAATACACTAATTAGTATAAATGTATTTATAAATTATCAAATGCCCGCGCTGTCTATGAATTTTCCTTCTCGTCTTGGGAGGGAACATTGAATTCACAAATCGTAGAACAAAATACATACTCGACCACAAAAAATAAAGATATTTATTAACAGTTAGCTATAAAGGTTACCATGCAGATGACCTGATGCAGTGAGCCCGAAACTCAGACTGAATTTAGAGCTACTTGCTTCATAACAATGACATTGTAAATAATATAGTATGTTAGTGGTAAAAGGAAAATATTATTGTTTCTATTATCTAGAATAATTTATGAATTCGCTATGATTCTGATCGAATTAACAACAGGAGATTTCAGTGCCAAAGGTGCACGAAATCAATGACACAAGTGGCACTCAGACTATCCGTGCTCATCACTATAATAGATAATCTTAGACTTTAAAAGAAATGAATCGATATGACCACTTTTCAACGTTAGTTGTAAATGAAGTTTTACCGATATTTTTTTTTCCAATTTAAAGTAATATCACTTTTTAACTAGCTAGGCAACCACTTATTGCAATAAAAATGAAATTAGTCGTAAAGACATTGAATTTATCGGATTCTGCAATTAATTTAATGCCAATATCAAACCAATCGTGAACCAAAAAATCTAAGATCTTCAATGTCATTTCAGTATTATTTCATCACAAAAAAAAACAAACGTGGTAAAGCCACATTGCTTAAGGACAATGTCTAAAGATGATTGTCAAAGAGGCAAAACACTTGGCAGACTTAATTACACAGACAGTGGAATAACAAAGTTACCGCCGAAATCATCAAAAATATTAGTCTAAAATCTATATACTGTATCAATCTTTGTATAACAGAAGAAAAATTTACTAATAACCGTATATGCAAGCTTTGTATTTGAATTTTAATCTGCAATTTGCTTGTAGAATGTATTGGTATGAAATAATTCGTTTTTGAATAAGACTATTGAATTTTCATTTCATTAATACGATAACAATTGCATGTATGATTATTTGGCAATCGTGTGTATTTTTTTTTTAAATAATGCATTCAAAAACGAATTTTCGTTTGTTAAAACGTTTTTACCGTAAGAAAAAAAAATTAATACATTTTCATTTTTACAATCGCTGATATACAAAAAAAAAATGCAATTTAATAATAGTTGTTTTTTCTCTCCAGATATCCAAGACATCCCCGAAGACATCAAGTACCTGCGGGCGCTGCAGGTGGCCGACTTCAGCAGCAACCCGATCCCTCGTCTTCCGCCAGGCTTCACCCAGCTTCGGACGCTGGTCATCCTCGGCCTCAATGACATGTCGCTCACCAGTCTGCCAGGTGATTTCGGATGGTGAGTACTTATGCTAATGTTCATCACCAAAACGTTAATATCTAAGGTAGGGTATGTGGAATCAACCATACGGCCAAAGTTGTATCGACACGCGATTGGTAATTTCTTGTCAAAATATGACTACGATACCGTAAAAAATACATATGTCCGCAGATGCGTGTTGTTGATTGTATTCCAAAAGTTTGATACGTTCGAGACAGTTCAATTCTATTATCTAACAAACTTAGCTTTATGAACATGCTCCCAAAGAGGTTCTGAAATATATTTTCGCTACTGCATTTACTGTTTGTAAATATGAGAAGATTTAATCGTTCGGAAAGAAAAATGGATTTAGATTTTGTTTTTAATGTTGTTGTTTTTTTTTTTTTTTTTAATAAAAATATAAATCAATTTATGGCATATTTTTCAGTTCCAATATGTGCGGAATAGATGCTACAAAATATTATGTGTTTATGTATATATAAGAAGCTTGGGATCACAAACTTTCACTTTTTCCTGAACAGAGAAAAACTCACTTCTTTTATAAACAGTTTCGATTATATGGTTATATTTTGGCGTTAAAAAATAAATTATTTTATTTTGAATCAGTACTCCAATATTATAGCGATGTATCATTTTTTTTCTTAAAACTGTATGTAAGCATGTTTGATCCCAAGCTCCTTAATTATAATGCCTTCCTAATAAGGATTGACAGTAAGTACCACTATGAATTGTGATGATACCAATAATTTAGAGTCCGTAGAAAACACTGCAGAAGATTCCTTATATACAATTGATTTTACGAATTAAATTATCGCTATAAATTCCTGCTAACTAAAAGTTAATACAAATATAACAAAATGGCTAGACAATCGTAATCCATGAAAGTCGCTTGCGTGACTGTATTTAAAATCGAACAGATTTCGATGGTAAATTTATTGAATTTCAGCGACTATTTTCAATTAATATTCAATAGTTTCGAGGTTTGACTCGCTGCGGCTCAGATTCAGAATAATTTTACATTTTGAATGGTTTGCAGTGGTCAATGTTCATAGCGAAATTAAATAATAAGAGTGTAATTATGTCTTTTATTGAATAATATTTCACTTCACTTACACCAAAACGCTTCCAGCAAATACGTTTCAACACGAACTAGTTTCATCAACTACCAGTATTTTTCTTTGATAGTCTGTCGGCTTCCTCGTTATAATTACCATGCCTTGGACGGTTATGCTAAAAGGAATATAAAAAGAGAGATGTTATCTTTTTTCCTCTGGCGTGAACTCAAGGTAGAGTCAGTTAACAGTCTACTGATTTTTTTCATACCGGTATTTAACTGCCGTCTCTATTAATAAACATGAAAACTCTATCGAATATGGATTGGCACTATGAATTGCAATACCGGACAAATATCATATATCGATACCGTTGTGAACGAAGTATAGCATAGTCATAAACGGTTGATTAATCATAAATAACTTACGGTTTCTTAAAACAATATTACATCATTGAAAGCAGCGGCTCTCAAACTTTTTAGAATTTCTTGCATGGCGGTCCCCTTAAAAAATGTTCGATGGTTCGCGGAATCTTTCATTAATTATCAATATTATTTTATGAAAATCGGGGGTGCCAAATACTTTACGCAAGGGTGCCACACATCCACGACGCGGCACTGCATATATGTAAGCTGATGTGAATGAAACATTTTTGACAAATGATTATTTATTTAGAAAATATATTTTTTTTATGTTTAAATTTTAATGAGACAGATGAAATCTGCTTTGTCTGAATCAGTTGTTCTATGTTTGGGTTTGTTTTGGCCAGTGTAACTTTCATCTTATTTTCGCGTCTAATTTGTTTTAAAATCAAATATTGAAATTCCACCAAGCACCTTCAGTAGAAATCTTAAATTGTGTCTATATTATGTTCAAATTATGTAGAATACATAGAATATAACTTTAACTATAACGTTTTTTCAGAAGATACAGTGAGCTAAAATCGTATTCATAACTCAAAACAGACGATTTTTGTTGATTGAGTTGGCATTTAATTGGTAGAACACCGTTTTAATACGGTAAAAAATGTCAAAGTATTAGTTCTACATTTATTAAAAATCACTTTAGCTATTTCAGCTTATTCCATCGTCAGAACTGTTGACGCTTTCTGCCAGTGTGCCGACGATATTATGGTATGTGCGTTGAAGCGTTTACTCACACTGCTTTGTGTGGCGCACAGCTATCTCGAAACCGTTGACCGAAAGCTCCTTATGGTATGTCTAAACGTGACAATTATTTCCATATATAAATGATTACTAATGTTAATATTTGTAGACCACTCACGTATTCGGTTCCGCACCGGAAGTATTGAGAGGTAGCGATGGTGACCTATGCGAGGGGAAACGAGATGGCTATACTTGTAAAATGTGGTGGCTTGAAAGCGTTTTCCGTTCGCGTGGAAAGCCTGCAGAAGTCGGCGGGGATTCAACAAGTGTTCTTCGAGTAGGCATTGCCCACTTGTCCAGTCTAACGAGGCATGTGTCATATTCATTATTGGCTCGAATTCGGAAGCACGTAACCTTAAATTTGACACACACTCGCAGAATTGAAACATCCATCGCGACTTGGGATTTGTATTTCTTCTTTCGTGACTCACGTGCGAGACGTTTTAAATATTTCATAAATCCTTTGACATTTTCCGTATTTTATATTGTTTTCTTAATCAATTGAAAAATTCCCAACTGGATAGAAAGAAGCAATCCAGTTTCCGACTGTTTTCTAAGACACTGTCATAATCACAAAAAAACTGTATGTCGTCACTTTTCATTTATCTAATAATAAAATTTACGGCGGGTTACTTTTCAATAACAGTTTGATTTTTAAAAAATAAAAATAAAAGATTTTTAGTACTTTTTCCACTTAAAATTTTATTTGATCAGGACCGGTTTCGCTCCTCACGAGCATTATCAACTGATAAGGAAAATAAATTAAACAGTGTTATTTATACAAGTTGAATTGAAATAAAAGGTGGAAGCAATTACTAACAATTAAAAGGATTTACAAATTACATAATTACACAAAATTAAAATTAAAATGCTTCTGAAAAAGACAAAGAGAAGAATCTTCATTGTTGCTGATTTTGTTGAAGTACATCAATTACATGGAAGCGGGAAAAACACTAAATCATCATTAATTTATTCACTTTAATAATGTAGTTTCATTTTGTCTAAAATTTCCCAAATTTTAATTGTGTTTATAATTGATATCATTTGCCACTTATTATTGATGATTTTTTAATTGTATGTTATAGGTGTTAAGCATTTTAATTTTAATTTTGTGTAATTATAATGTAATTTGTAAATCCTTTTAATTGTTAGTAATTGCTTCCACCTTTTATTTCAATTTAACTTGTATAAATAGCACTGTTTAATTTATTTTCCTTATCATTTGATAATGCTCGTGAGGAGCGAAACTGGTCCTGATCAAATAAAATTTTAAGTGGAAAAAGTACTAAAAATCTTTTATTATTTTTATTATAATGCCATTCCACCAAGTATTGACAGTGAACACCTTAAAAATTTGATTTTTTATAAAAATGTGTAATGATCCAATTAGAAGAAAAAATGTCGAATTACTAAAACTTATAAAACATTGCTTGCATTTGTCACTTGTTGCGTACCTACTAGGGTCTCCAATCCCGGGATTCCGTCAAATTTTGTGATCCAGAAATCCCGGGATTGTGATCATACTTATTTCGGGATTGAGGACTAGAAGTGTAAATTTCTTGAAACCAGCTAACCAACTAAAAATCATCAAATCCACCAGCGAGCTATAACGTCGTCCCACATTTGTATATTTTGGGAAATATGTAAATTTCTGGGAAATTTTAATTATTAAAAAAATTCAATTGCTGGGATTTGTAAAATTGTAAATCCCGAAATTGCGGGATCACAAAAATGTTCCAGGATTGGGCTACTAGTACGTACGTATTTATACAAAGTTCTTGTGATAATTGTATGTCTGATATGTCATTATATGTTAATGTGTTATAGTATCTTCCTAATTTAATAAAAGTAAAACTGTGTTCGAATCCGTTATAGCGCTATAACCGAGGCTTGAGAAGCTTTCCTCTTTATTTAGTTACGTAGAGAAAAAGATCGTCTAAAAGAAGAAAAGAAACGGCTGAAAACGAAACTTGTGGAGAATGAGTAGATCGTTACCGCAAGGAATGTATAATATGTTGCATAACAAATGTTTTACACAAAAAACCTTTTACCGATCAAATAAATATTAATGCTGGTTTCGCACCTCACGAGCACCATCATCAATGTGTATTATAATAATGTAAAAAAATAAAAAAAAGTTTTTTATTTTTTAATGTAAATGCCTCATCACCGACTAAAATTGTGACAAGTTGTGACAGCTTCATTTTGTATTCAAAATAAATTTCTTCTCGGTCAATTTAATATGTGTGCCCCGAACATCACGATTCTATTTAACTTTGCCGGGCAGGCTGTTGTCGGCTCGAATTGTTCTCACGCCGAGATGAACTTAATCCCAACATATTTGGTTGCCATTAGCTAATGGACGCAGAAAACTTCGTGTCCGGCGACACAATTGCGTCTGAAAGTTTCGCTTCCGGTCCAAGAAAACCTCTCAACTTACTAAGTAGAGCTTTGCTTTCTTTGCGACAATCTTTTGTCACTAATTGAGATGTTGACGAGATTGAACAAGTCATGTTTTGTTTGCCCGGATACACTGTAGTTATGTTACAATTATCGTCTGATACTTCGGCATACTTTCTATGAAATAAAGAGAAAGAAACTTTGTATATTCGTTGTACTAATAATAAGTCAATATATAATTTAATATTTAGACTGAAGGTGCTTGGTGAAATTTCAATATTAAATTTGAATCGTTCAAATTATGTACATTCACACATATTTTGTCACTAACGACCCGGGTTTTGCCTTTCGGCTCATGCGTTCAAATGTACGGATGAACTTGAACTGACGCTTAGTAAATGAATGTTTCGTGTTTGTATAAGAAATACATTTATCATTGAGTTTAAAGCAATTGCTGGCGAAAGGGATTAGCCCATGGAATGCCCACAGATTTGAATGGAGAGTAGTTTTAAGAATTATATTTACTAGCTGTAAGCCCGTTGACCTCAACGGGGGGATTTTTGTTGCATTTTTAAGAAGTCAGAAAATTACAAACCTATTTATTGAATAAGCCAGAAATTCTAAAAATAAAATAAATATATCTCGGGCCATATATCGACAGCATGCCCTGTAGTATTTAAATTGTAAGTTATTTAATTTTTGGAATAATGTTGAGTTTGCTAACAATTAGTTTTCCTATTAGCAGAAATATACCTCGTAAATTACCTAATTTTTGGAATAATGTTTAAGTTTGCTGACAATTTTTTTCGTAGTGACAAAAATTTCGTAAAATATTAAATCTTTGGAATAATGTTCAAGTTTGCTAACAATCATTTTTCATAATAGCATAAATCGACCTCGGCGCATATATCGACAGCCCTGCAGTTTTAAATTGTAAATTACTTAATTTTTGAAATAATGTTTAAGTTTGCTAATAATCATTTTTCACATGCAAAATGGTATAAATTAATTGCACATTTTATCAAAACAAAATTATCAATTTTCCATGTTACAATCAAATGCATATTTATCAAATTAATAAGAATAAATTAACTTCACTAATTCGCCAAACGGAGCTTATTTTTAGGAATATATGAGTCTTTAAGGGAACCAAACATAAAAATGGTGAAACTTTTCCATTTGACTTTTAAGTGCAATTACGTTTTCAATTTTTTTTTGTGGGAACTGTCATCAACTTTTAATTTTATGTGAAAGTTTTTTCAATAAATAAGCATAAAAAAGTAATACAAAATAACTTAGATTATTCCACGTATTGTGCTACAAACTGTGACACGTGTTTCGCCTATTTCAGAGGCATCCTCAGACAGACTTACTTTCAGTAAGTAAAAGTAAGTCTGTCTGAGGATGCCTCTGAAAGAGGCGAAACACGTGTCACAGTTTGTAGCACAATACGTGGAATAATCTAAGTTATTTTTTATTTTATATTCAAATGAACTTCCACAAAGATACCGACGAATCCATCGAAAGCATAAACAATGTATTTTAGAGAAAAAATGATTGAAATTATGCAATAAAAAGGGTGGGTTCAGTTCACTTTTTCCCATCATCCTAACTTGGCTCACTTTGCCGTATTTTAATCTCGTTGACCCCAATCTATCAAACTATTTCGCTTACTTTATTTATATTACTATTTGAGCATAAATTTACCTTGTCCAAAGCATAGACTCGTTTACTCGTTATTTAAAACAAAAGATACAAAACTTTTAAATTATCGGGATAAATTCTAAATACCCTCTGTTAAAAAGTAAAATATTTAATAGCCGTCAGCATATGACACACATGGAATATTTGCATTTAACTGTCGAAACTATATTATGTAAAATATACCACATTCATATTTGACAGACGTCACAATCTTGAATAAAAACAATCGAAGTCAGTTTGTGAATCACAAATATCGTTCCATTTTCAAATGCTTGATTTATATAATGTATTTTTATCGCCTTGATATTTATGACGTTAGCTCAGTTGATAGAGAGCTCGACTGGTAATCCAGAGTTCTGTGTTCGATCCACGGTCGCGGCGTTTTTTTGTATGAAATTTTTTCAGCGATTTGTATCGTCAAATAATAAACAGTGTATTGGGAAAATATGTCTTTAGTATGAATAAAAATATTGCGTCAGCGGAGCTTTGAGAAGGGAGGGGGAAGGGGCAGGGGGAGGGGATATCGCGGACAATCATTCAGACGGACGGACATTATCGAGTATTAATATATAGATTTTTGTTTCTCGGAAAAGGTTTTATGATTATATTTATTGATTTGGCATTTACTTGGTAGAACTCCATTTTAATAGGGTAAAATATCAAGGTATTTCAGTTCTACAGTTTTTTAAAAAGTTAAAGGTTGATAGCTATTTCGGCTTACGCCATCGTCAGAACTTACCATAGATCTGACGATGGCGTAAGCCGAAATAGCTATCAACCTTTAACTTTTTAAAAAACTGTAGAACTGAAATACCTTGATATTTTACCCTATTTTTATGATTATATATATATCTATATATATAAAACAAAGTGGGGTTATTTACACCACGTATATCTCGAGAATTACTGCAAGGATTTCAATGATATTTGATTTATAAAATTCTTATTTACCTAGAATAGCAGAATAAGCATTAAAACATCGTAAAAATATCACGGAAAATAAATTATGAAGAAAATTAATATTGTCATACAGTGACAGTTTTCAAATGGAGAACAAACAGCTTCAAATGCTAAAATGTCGTATGCTGGTTTCAAAAAAATCCACCAGATCGCACTGTTTTCTATATTTGTTTGTTTTTGCTTCTTTTGCGTACGACTGACTTATAAAAATTTTTAAATTTAGAATATGGATTAGAATAAAAGAAATCGATGATATGAAATGAAAACGAAAGAAAATCGGATAATATTGAAGTAAGGTTATGTTTATAATTAGGTATGATAAATTTTTGACAACAATATTTTGCACGAACGTTGCTTTACTCTGAGATGACACGTTATTACACTTGGAACGCTATATCGAAGACATTTTAACGTCAAAAGCAAAGCGATGCGGTTCCTGATCACCCGAATGACTATTGATGCTCTTGGTCGCATTTACACAGTTCATCCGAAAAATGACGAATGTTTCTACTTGCATGTCAACAGCTCAATTTGCTTGAAAATGATACTTATTGGGACATGACAATCGCTGAAGAAATTGTTTCTGAATCTCCAAGTCAGATACGCACATTATTTTCTATCATTATTTTGACATGCTTCACATACAAGGATGACATGTCGGAAGACATTTTACATCGAATTCGTGTCAGTTCGGGGAATCCCGATCTCGAGGTGAATGAAGAGATAAATAACCAGGCTTTGATTTAGATCGAAGACATGTGTTACCTCATGTGAGGCATTTTGTTAGTCAAGTTAGGAATGCCAACGCCACATCGTGGGACTGGGAAGATATTCCTCATGTCATTGATTATGGCGACTGTTCGTGCGAGATCCGAAATTGCTGTAGCAGTTTCGTCTTCTGGAATAGCGGCCACGTTGATAGAAGGATGGCGAACGGCTCATTCAGTGCTGAAATATCCGTTAAACTTTTAAACGACTGAAAAACTGACATGCAAGATTGCGAAACACTCAGCAATGACCAAAGTTTTGGTAGCAAGTAAAATCATCACCTGGGATTTATGCACAATGACGCACAGACGCGCATTGGAAGCACTCAATCGAATATCTGTGCAATGACTTAAGATGTTTTGAAGGGGCAATGATTTAAATATCTGGCGATTTCCGCCAAACACTACCAGTCATTCCAAGATCGACCCCTGCCGATGAAATAAACGCTTGCCTCAAAACATCGACTCTGTGGCGCTATGTGAAGAAACTTCAGCTAACGATAAACATGCGAGTTGCATTTTTAAACGATCCATCTGCCGAAGATTTCTCCAAGCAATTGCTGACTATCGTCGGTAACGGCCGTGTTCCTGTTGACGAATCGAACGGATTGATTTCGATTCCGCCGAATTTTTGCAATTTCGTCTCAACAAAGGACGGCTTCATCAACAAAATGTTCCCAAACATCTAATCACAAAAATCACAATTGGTCGAGTGAACGAGCAATTCTTGGGGCTAAGAAAAAAGATATGGATCATTTAAACTTCACAATTCAAAATCAAATCGTTGATCTACTGTATTCCTTTAAAACTATCGACTGTGCCACGTGAATTACATCATTTCAATGTAATTCAAATACTTTTCATTTTGAATTTTGAACATTTATTGAACTTAATTCATTTTGAGTATTCATTCAAACTGAATTTAATTCATCCAATAAATTAACACAACATTTATTGATTCTGAGGCGGTACGAAGTTCGTCGGGCCAGCTAGTAGGGTATAAAAGCGGAGAGCCAGGCATGTGCAGCTGATCGTTTAAAATCGGAAGACTGTTCAATTATGCTCTGTTTGTTTCTATTATTTCCTGGAAAAAGACTTTATGAGCGTCCGTATTTGGGTGCAACATTTTTGCACAAAATACGAGAACTATATTTAAACTAAGCTGGCTTAGAAGAGATGTACAATATATATATCCTCTCATCCACTCTAACATTCTAATTTATATTGCAAATTATAATATTATATTTAATAAATGAATTGTATTAATAATGCAGCGGTGAATTTTATTTATTAACCATTTATTCTTGTTTCTCAAGTGTGGACTGGTCCATAGTTTCTTAACCCTTTTTTGTCTGTGGCACCCATACACATACAAAAAAGTTTCGGCGATTGAAAGATTCCAAAATAATTTTCAACTCTTTGAACATGTTGTCAGATTCAAAATTTGACCCAGGAATTTACGGAATTCCTAAAATGAAAAGACGCGAGACCCTTTAAGTTCTCCTTCAATTATTTTTTCTCTGTGGCCCCCATGGAACATGATGTGGCCCCCGGTTGAGAAACCGTGGGCTGGACGACGGAATGAAGAAGCCTTTTTTTTATTATATATGTTTGATATCACACACATCGCCGACTTCTAAATTATATCTAGGTACTATAAATAATTGATGTTCTAAGTGTGTATCCAGTGATAATTCAATGTAATTATAAAATTGTTGAGAACTTTTATATAACCTTCTCCATTGTCTTATCTTATCCGTTGCTGAGTAATATTCTCGGTCATGGGAATCGTAGCTCTATGGGAATGTTGCTTATTATAAAAAAAATCTAATTGCCACATACCTGCTGCTTTTATGTAACATCATGTGGCTGACTGACTGCATTCATGTCATTCTTGTTTTCACGGCGCCGCATTGGAAAAAAAATCTAAAAAAATATTGATCTTTGATCAATCATAAAACATTACAAAAAGTATGTAAATATTTTATTGAAATTCAATATAATATCGTCTGTCTTATTGTAAAAAAAATCGTCAAGTAGAAGATGCTTTGCTTAGATAATATATGTACATATAGTAAAACGATCCTTTTTTCGTGCTCTGCAAAAACATAAAAAATCGTCGATATTAAAATTCTATTAAAACTTATGAAATGAGAAGGTATGTAATTCATTTTTATAAAGTAAAAAACTTTATATTTTCTACGGAGTCGGCGGTAACTTCCATCGCATTACCGCAAAATCCATCGAAAATTCTAAATTTTAAGTTTATGAATATGTGCAACAATCTAAGTTGCATTTCATTTAGTATCGGTTAATATCTTTCAAGTTAAAGCGGCACTTGTATACAAAACAAATGTGTAACTTTTTTTTCTTTAAGTGTGTTTGTTTGTTAAAGACATTTTATCAAAAAAAAAAAACCACTTTTATTTAATAAGATCAGTACCTGTTTCGCACATGACGAGCGAAATCATCAGTTATCTTCAGTTTATAATGCTCGTTATGAGCGAAACCGGTCCTGATCTTATTTTATTTTTTCAATTTATTGTATGTATAACTAATAAGATTTTTGTAACACAAACTTGGCGAAATTATCAAAGGTTAGAGTTCAAGTGTCTGCGGTTTTAATCTTAAATACTATTACAGACAGAAATACTGTGGTTAATCGTTTTGTGGATTTTTAACCCTTTCCTTACTATGCAATAAAAGCACGCGCTCCTGAGCTGTGTATCCGTTACACATCAGGCAAACGGGAGTGAATCATGACAATTATATAACACTACTACAATATTTCTATTATTGCATTACTCAATGCGTAAATGTATAAGAAAGGAAAACCTGAATTTTAGGCCGAGTATTTATTATATATACAGAGAGATGTAAATGATTAGAAGGTACATGTACTATTTACACATCGTAGTTAAGAAAAGGTTAAACATTGTAATGAAAAAATGTTTACATAATTAAGAATTTCGACCGAAGGTGCTTGATGGGAATTTAATTTTAGATTAGAATTATTTTTTTATAATGTACGTTTCCATTATAATTTTGGCCGAACACGATCCGGGTTTCGCCTCTCGGCATCTTCCGGTGCTATTCAGTGCGCGAATGCACTCGAACCTGACTCCAACTGAAAAAAAAAAGAAAAAAAATATTTCTAATCTGAAAAAATGTTTTTTATTGGAAAAAGGAACCGAACCACATGTTGGTGAATTTTGCAGGTATGAATAGAAAGATTCGCTTTGCTTGGATTGTAAAAACATATTTAGGTATCTCATACAAAGAGAATCATTGAATATAGTATTATTATAAAGCGTGCCGAGTCATGTTGAGTATTTAGTAAATGTATAATTTATGAGCACTAGTGTAGAGGAATAAATCGCAAAATTTCAAACTGAGATGGAGGATAAGATAATTGAGTTAGTAGGGTGGGGAGTTAGAAAATCTTTCCACGCCCAATTTCCCAGAAACATACAGGAAAGGGCGGGATTAAAATATTAGTTACTTACAGCCACGTCCCAAACCCCTCGCACATCAAAAGCAAAATGAATATTATATTATACAAATTGGATTTGAGCATAGTCTCCTCTGTCAACACATCAGCATTCCTACAGCAGTTGCTAGAATAGGATGTCTTAATTAAATCTGCAAATATAATACAAACACTAATTGTGACGCAATTTATGAAAACTAGATATTCCCGGTTTCTTAGTTTATTCAGGTCTATGGCATACTATTCATCTTTCTCCAGAAATTGTAGTCATGAATGATTCGTGTTTTACTTTTGGAAGGGACTAAAACCTATTGCCAAGGTGAGATATGGATTAACTTTTCCGGTTCTAAGCTCAAGAAATGCGACCCCAATACCCACATTTTCTTAAATATCTATTTTAGTATGGATGATACAATGTTTATAATTAAGGTATTCTTATATCATAGTTTTTTTGACCTTTTGTAGTTTATATAAATATGCGATAACGAGATAAGCGCCCGCTTATCAGCGATCGTTTGTAAGATAACTGCGCTGAACGCGTCAGTTGAAAATTTATATTTGTATTGGAATGACGTCTTTTTTACGCGCAACTTAAAATATGATTATTTATTAAAAAAAACACGGATTTTTATAAAAAAAAATGTATGAGGAATGATGCAGAGAGATATTTTAAAGCCCTTAGACTATTTTATTTTTTGAAATTCATAAGAATAAGGCCAATAATGAGGAAACCACTGGGGTCCCTAAACGACCCCCATCGGCAGAGAAGTATTTTTCTAGTCTCCGAGCCGCGAGAGTTAACTTGAGGAGATTTCAAATATGAAATTGAAAAAAAAATAACACTTGGATTCACTTTCCTAAAACTATTGAACCCTAAATCGTCTGATCACTTAACGGAGCTCGCATGACTTGGCAACAGATGACAGGCTTTAATTTATCGGCTTCTGTGGTTTCATTGTGAATCAGTCTTCGTCGCACAAAAATAATGTTTTTAACTTAATACAACTAAAGAATTAATTTGTAATTAGTACTATCAATCTTTGTATTTTACCCTCTTCATGCAACCAGTATAACAAAACAGAAGAACATAACTCTAAATTTTGTTTTGTTATTTATAAATTAAGAATCGGAATCAATTTTTAGTTGATTCGTAAACCTTGCGATGTTATGCCTGATGGTGCTTCTCAAAGAGGCGAAATATGTGTCACATTTTGTAACACAAGTGTAATTTAAGATTTCGACTGAAGGTGCTTGGTGGAATTTCAATATTAAATTTGAATTAAAAAATTAAATTCTTAAAACTACTCACTACTCAAATATGTGGGCATTCCCATGGGTTTATCCTTTTTTGCTAGCAATGGCTTTAAACTCAATGATACATTTAATTCTTATATAAACACGAAAAATTCATTTACTAAGCGTCAGTTCAAGTTAATCCGTGCACTTGAACGCCTGAATATGCTGAAAGGCGAAACCCGGGTCGTTAGTGACAAAAATCTGTGTGGATGTACATATTTTGAACAATTCAAACACAAGTGCATTATTTTAATTTTAAAATTGAGCACTAATTTGCGTTATTTTTCATTCAATATAATAGCGATATAGTGCCGCTGTGATAATCTCATTACAAGACATCCGAATATAATCTCAATAACACCGATAAAATTCGTGTAAAAAAAAACGTTTATTAAAAATAGCCAGTGAAACAAAATGACGCCGTGTAATTGAATCACATAAACAATATATTTGTATGGTAGAAAGCTAACTAACTTTATTGCTATTTTCCTCTCAAATGACAGTTTCCATTAATTCTTATAGGTAAAATTGTTATTGGTTTTGCTTTAACACTCGGCGTTTTGCAAAACCAATTACGATCGCTTACGTATTTCGTGCACTCCGGGGCGTAAACGGTTGCATGATACGCGCCATATGTTTCACTATTGCATACAAGTATTGAGGTAGTAGAGATTTTTGTCGAATTTTTATCCATAGTGAATCTGATAAGTCTAGTTTTCTTCTATCTTTGTCCATGTCCGCTCAATATTAGGATCATCAAAGCAAAATATTGTGGGAAGTTTTTTTTTTTTTGATAATGATTAGTGACATTGGCGAGACGGCTTTATATTCCATACTTATGTATTTCAGTTACTGGAAGCGTTTGTGCATCAGCCCAGTATGATACTTTAGGTACTATGGCGCAGCGGTTAGTGTTGTTGGCTTCCGTGCCGGACCTCACGGGTTCGAGTCCCAGTACGAACAGCATTTTTTCGATCGATTTATCGACTTCTTTTTGTAGGCATGGGTGTTTGTAGTATCTAAATATTTTCTCCCACCATTCCCATCCTCAAATAACTGGGCGTTGCAAGAGCGATTAGTTAATCACTAGTCCTGTCGTAGCCTTACCCTTCTATCCCTTCTACTCTCTTTGGAAAAGAGAGTTTGACTCACTGGGTTACAACCAATGTTCCCGCTAAGGTGTGCGCGTGTGCGCGCACACACTTCCCAAAATTTTCCCGCACACATTTTTAATAAAATATTGTAAAAAGATGTTTTTTTCACCAAATTTTATTTTTGCTTCAATACTTTTACTAAGCTCATCAAATTTTCCACATTTTCTTCCACATCTAGCATCAGTGAGTAGGTCAGTCAGTATATTCCTACATTTTTTATTTCGCTGAAAATTTACTGCTCAAATAAGTTGATGGTCCGCACACACAATATAAAAATTAGAGGGAACGTTGGTACAACCAGTTCTCGTAGAAAAAAAAACAGCCGTGAGGGAGATATGTATAAAAGATAATTAAAAAATTGAGGGATAATTACATTAACACTTCCCACACTGTGCTAAAAATACTTCCGATATGTTGCTGGGCCTTTAGAAACCAAGTAAAAAACATGTTTTTTGAAAATTTCTTCGTACCCATTTCAAAGTTCGAAAAAATTATCTTGGTGAAAACAATTTTTCGTTAGTTCAGTTTTTTTTTGTTTTAAGTTTAAATATGGGATAATTTTATGTCTTGTGAAATATTTTTTTTGTGTGGTATATTTGTCATTAGTGAAAAATATTTTTTAGAGTTAAAATGATCTTAGCGAAAGTTCATTTAATTACTAGCCTTTTAATAGTGTTAAATTATGATGAAATGTTGCGCTCGTTTGGAGAAATTTCGGTGTCGTTTAGGAAGGGGGGGGAGGGGGGGGGCGTTCGCTTGGGCTGGTGAGCGAGTTTGATTGAAAAACAAAGTTTCAGGTAACAACCCTTCGCCTTGATCGACGAACAATAATTATTATTATTTGAGTAGAGCCCGTATGACAAAATGGCTTTCATTTCATCGAGGGAGCGACGTGTGGGAGGTTTGTTTACAAAACTGATTAATTCACTCACTCTATCAATTACATGAGACAGCTTTCCTTCGACAATGCCGCTCGGCACCTTCTTCCTGCAATACGATAGTCCGAATACTATGGCGTGATGTCGAAATATCTGTCGACCATTTTGCATAATTCATGTGGATTTCTATCAAGTAATTCGAACAGTTACACACTATTATCACTGATCCCCTTAATCAGGGTTTCTCAACCGGGGTCCTCTGCGTGTTTCAAGGAGAACAGGCCACAGAGAAAATATTATTTTAGGGGAGCTACAGCATATTGCACGGCCTCAGAAAGGTTGAGAAACTATGCCATAAATGAACTTACCATACATTGGTCTTTCAATCGACTAACAACCAGTTACCGTTGATTCCCGATTAAGAGCTCATATTTGTCACATTTGTAGTGGATATGGTAAAAAAAATGCATAAAAATCTACTTTTGATCGGAACCTTCTGAAATTCGCCTGAACTAAAAAAACTTTTCAAAAGACGTTAGTGTCACTACCATAAGCTATAATAAGTTTTGTCAAATCATGAAAATTGTAGACAATAAATAGTGTTTTTATTTAACAGCTTAACGTCCGCACGTTTTTTTTTATAAAATTTCACCTGGCGAAATAAAATTTTGCGAAAAATTCGCAAAAATTGTAATTTTACTAAATTCACTATAATGTTAGCAAATTGAGATATCTTTACAAAATTTTATTTTCTTAGCTTCCGGATACTTCGCCTATACGCATATATGTGTCCGCCGGCCAGCAACCTTTGTTTTTCAAAGACTCACGCGTCCGCGGTCGTTAAGCTGTCTACTTATTGCCAAAAGTTATCGAAACTCATCTTCGGTAAATTTTACAGCCCGAAATAGAGAATTACCGAGCCTTTGAAAGACAAACAGGATTATACAGACAGCGAGTAGACCTGAGCTTAAGAAGTTATACAGTCGACGATAAAATACGAGAGGATCGACGACGTTCAGTGAAAGTTTTTCCTAAGTTTCAACCAGAATGAATGTGTATTTGTATAATCTTTGCTACGCTGTTTTTTTGACCAATAATGTCATATGAGAATCGATGCCACTGTTTTTGAAAAGTAATTAATTACCTACAATAATTTATTATGTTCAAAGCCGCTCACGGCTAACTATTATTGCCCATCATTGCGTATAGTATAATATAAAGCTTTCTATATCACGCATGAGCATGTACTTCTTGCAAATTGTATGGTAATTTATTCCAAGTTTTTACACGTCGTAAATAATTCTCGTCGGGCATATATGTTTTTTTTTACACGTGAATACGTTGTTATTATATCGTATCTCAACATCATAATCATTTTATTACTTATGCTTCACAAATAAATAACGATATGAAGCTTTGTGTTCCGTACTTGGAGCAGATGATATGATATGTTCTATGTGTATTACTAATTCGTCGTCCGATATTATTAGTTTCACTCATCGGTAGTTAGTTGTTTCCATCTTCCGAATGAGTAATAAAACTTTTAGAAGATCGCTTACTTAACTTTTATCTGTAATATAATAATACGTAATACGGAGATTTGAAATGCAATCAATTTGACAAATATTATCAAGTGTTCTAGCAGTTGCTTTTATAAATTTCCTACGATTTTATGTATAGTATTGCTGATTCTTACGCTTACAATTGAGATGTTTTTTTTATTTTTATTAATTTAGCTTGTTTACAAGAATATTCATAAATAACTCGTATATTATTTTCTTTATTTTATCTTGGCGATTACATGATTACTTTACCTTTGGTTTTTTTACAATTACTTAGTTTTGACATCTTAAAATTGTCTGTGATTGATTTATTTTTATTTGAATACCGATGAAAATCTTTACTACCATACATTTATTATTTTGCAAGTAGTTTTTCAATATAAGAATACAAAAAATATCATTGCCGACATTTTATGTATTATGTAGTTGAAAATGTCCATTAACTAACATCGATCCCGGTATTGCTTATTTTAAATATGTAATATTTACGATGCAAATGTTTTTTTTTTTTTAAATTATAGCTGATAAATGTATTCACCATACATTAACACTAAACTACATTTATTTTCTTACTATCACGGTCTTCCGTGGCGAGACATGCATGGTTTCCTGAGACATTAACAGCATGCTAAGAAAACATTGTATAAACTGCGCATGAAAGAGGATTACCGTGAACGGCATCTGTCAGTTAGGGATTGAAATGCCGGGCTTAAATATTTATGTAATTATTCATTTTTAATAATGTAAAAGTTAAACAATGCTCCAAACAAGGGATCTTGATCTTGATGAATCTTCACGCCATTTAGTCAGGGTGCAGAAATGTCCTTTCAGTTTCAATGGTTGTGGAATGTGCAATGAAATGAGTGTGTGCTTATATCAGGATTTCGCATTTTTATTTTGCTATTGGAGAAAATGCCGGGACCCAGACTCAGTATCAATCCAAATCAGATATCAAACTCTGATAATCTAGTATCAATTTACAATCGCCATTTACATTTACAATCGTTTTTCCCAAACGTATATACTAGAGGTCTGCACGGGCTCGGGCCTGGCCCACGGGCTCTTACCCGACCCGGCCCGTGGGCCGGGCTCGGGCGGGTAAGCGCAATCGAGAGTCGGGCTCGGGCCGGGCCGGGCTTTGGAATTTGGGATATAATGTTGGGAAAAATATACCAAATCGAGGATTTCAAATTCCTCGGTGCTTCGGGTCGGGTTCGGGTAACAAGTGCGGCATTAGACTCGGGCGTGAGTTTTTCGGGCTCGGACCGGGTAGTTTTGTAAAATTTTGGCCCGTGCAGACCTCTAGTATATACGGAGTTGTTATTATAACGTATCGTGTTACATTACTTTTAAAATACAACTACGAATTAAAAGTCACTAACTAGTGTTGTAACCCTCTTAGTAAATGGATTTATTTGGTTCTTAATTTAAAGCAACCAAATATTACATTATTTTAGTCGGTAAATAAATTACAATTCAGTGGTGTAGTGGGGCCAGGTCGGCGACCTGGCACATGAAAATGAGCCAGCCACCTTTTTGAATTGTAACTTAATTTTCATACATATATTCAAAATACTGTTTAAATTTAAAGCATTATATCAAAATTGATATTATTGTATGAATTTATTGAAGTTTTTATATTTGTATCATCAAATGCATCGCACAAGAAGTGATTATTGATTTGATTGGTAAATCTTGTGTTTTTTTTTAACTTCGGACGGATATAAAAAAAAACAAATAAATAGGGAAGAAATTAATGACCGAGCTGGTACCAATTTATTTACCACTACACTACTGGTTACAAAGATACCTTTTTGTTAGATTTAAAACAATATGAATCCATTTTCATATAAATATATTTTTTAAATAAAATCATTCAGATTTGTGTTAGTGGGATAGGCGGATACGGCGACAAAAGTTTGAAGCTGGTCACGTTCCGTTTTGACGTCTGTGTAAACATATTTAGGCGTATCAAATACATTCTTTATGCAGCGCATGTCGCAGCTATCGTCAAACAGTCATATCATAACGTGTATGTACCTATATCTTTTCCTTTTGCATTGACAGAACTCACGATCCATTTGATTCGTCGCCGGGGATACGGTATTGTACAATGTACCGCGACTAGGGCTGGCATTACCGGTAGATCGCCGAAAATCGACCATCGGTAAATCGGGAATTACCGACAATTATTTTATCGTGAATTGATGACAGAATGTATCAAGTACATTTCAGCGAAACATTGTTGCAGATATGCATCCGAAATGTGGAGTTTTGTTTTAAACGCTTTCTACAGTTAAACACCTTTTATAATCGTTACGGGTCATATTAGTGTCATCTGCATCCATCCATCACCAGAACAATTGCACTTTGAATTTATGTTATAAGAATTTTATACGATCTTATGTATTTGGTTAATATGCATATATTCTTCATTGTTTGCAGTGGCGGATTAAGCACATGGGAGGCCCCAGGCGCAATAAAATTTGGAGGGCCTGTTTTTCGGAAAACATAAAATCGTCAGAAAATTCCAGTAAAATATTTAAAATCTAAATGAAAAGTATATGGGTTATATTATAAAAGCAGTTTTTGAGGCCCCAAGCGCGCGCCTCTTACGCTTATAGGATAATCCGCCACTGATTGTTTGTGTATTGTTATTTTAACCTACTTAGTTTTTTTAAACTTCTGTGTTAAGTACAACAATAAGTCAATCGATAAACCGATAAGAAATTAATATTATTAACATCCCTCCAAATTAACCATGATCAAAGTGACATAAAAGTGATCAATTAATTATTATTTTTTTGTTATACCATAAACGACATGACATTATTCATTTCAGAAATCTTTAAAGTTATTTCTGCTTCAATCTAGGACCCAGTTTCGAGTAAAAAATAGTCACAAACCTAATAATCTATATTACCGGTAAACCGGTAATATAGAAATTCGACTGTAAATTGCAAGCCCTAATTGTGACTCAACGCTTTGATATGCGAAGGATTTTTTACGGTCTCCGCTGCAGCTCAGCTGCATTTACAAGTTGGGTGCATTTGGGTTTTACCTGTATATTTTATACATTGAAAAATAAATTTTAAAATAATCGAAGAGGTGGCTAAGTGAGGAAAACATCAAAATTATATACTAAGTTTTTATTCCTTTATTCAGTCAGCAAACAAACGGTTTACTATACACTATATATTGTTCTCGTTTGCTTACTTAAAATCGTACATACATTACTATGATTACTTCAATCAAATCATTCCCACCTTATTATTATATATGGTCAGTTCCCGGGATGCATGAAGGAAATTGAAAAATGCGATTAGATTTCCACAAGTTTCTTGTATCCTTCAGATTAGTTTTGGCCGTTCAGCCAATCACAGAACTAGTGTAACACATAACGAAACAAAAATGTAGCGTTTATGTACCACACTATAATTCGACCCTTAATCGGCAAATGAACTTAAGTGACACATTTCGGTAAATTGCGTTTTAAGCCAATACTTGTTCAATATCACCTATGTCGTCAGTGACAAAAATTTTAGAGCGTTGTATCGTTCGTCTGATCTTTTTTAGGAACTGTGCATTTTAGTGTTTTGACTTGTTATCGTTTGTTCCACTTGGATTCCGGTTGAGAAACGCTGATCTAGAGAACTAAGAGTAGTCAGACAGTTTTATTCTGATATCAGGATAGGCATTGACCATATATTTATATTCACTAACCGCATTTACGGAATTCCTTTTCGGAAAAAAACCTTCTTCGGTTAAGTTCCAAAAAGTTATACATTGTTGGTTACGATTTTCTGCCTATTACGGGTCGATATGTACGACTACCGCCATCTATATATCTCTAAACGATGATAGGCGAAAGTGATCTGCGAGTGGAGTTATGAATCTTTTGGGGAACGTAAAATCTTCTGTGTTGCTTCAATTCAAAATATTCTTCTTCATAGTGTCACGACCCAGTATGAGCCGTGTCCTCAAGAATCTGCTTCAATCCAGTTATGTCCGTGCAGCTTTTCTGTAATTCCTTTCAAAGTTGTTTAATGATATCTCGTTTCTATCCATAAACAGTTAGTATAAGATCAGCCAGGTGTAATTTGTCGGATCGCGCATGCAGAACAATGCTGGTTCACGAAATTGTCTGCCTAACAATGTGTAACGTCTTCGCGTACGTACAAATTGCCCACATTTTGGCCGTCTGATTCGTTCGTTTGTTCTGTGCGTCGCACAATCCTTTTGTTGCTCCCAGACGGCGCATCGTTTTGCTCGGTCTGGTGAATATAAATTCGCCTTTTTTCAACTAGACTTGTATTCTAAATATCGACTCGACTAAACTACCCGCACAGGACATTTCACGATGTGTATATGAATAAAGCTCATCGGTTTAAATAATATCAAATCGTTGGTATTATCGGTCAAGGGTATTTAATAAGAATAGATATGTTTATTATTAATAACCACAATGTTATCTAGTTTATTAACTTATCAAAATTATCCGTCAAGTGATTATATTATGATAACGCGCCTGGTTTCCATTCGACATTATGCTGTTCGAATCCTCAATTGGAAATTTGCGCTAGAGTACTTATTTGATGATGACAACCGTAGCTATACACAAATCATTATTTGGTTATACAGCTAGAGGACAACGTATTAGTTAAAAAGATACGCGGGAAAAACATAAATTCATTCCTTCGAGCAGGTCTGGGTTTTGGCTGAAGGGTTATTTATTAATCATTTGTTTTTATTAGAAGGTGAACAACCATCAACGTATTTTTGTTCTACGAATATTATTATTTCGGCTTATGCCTTCATCAGAACTATGTTAATATAATTTGTAATATAAAAAAATATATTTGTAATATAAATTAAAATGTTAGAATGGATGACAGGATTTATTGTGTATCTCTTATAAGCTAGTATATTATATCAAATTATATTTGTAGAACTAAAATACATTGATATTTTTTCACTTTATGACAATTGAGTTCTAATAAGTAAGTTTAGTGCCAATTCAATCAACAAATTATTTATTATCATGAAAATGGACTTAAACATAAAATAATAGGTGGCTATATAGTATTTATAAGAAATACTTTGGATGTGTTAACAGTCAGTTATCGGGGAAGAGGTATTACATTATTTTTATAAAAATCGAACATTTTTTTGTTCCGATTCCACATTTTTAAAGATTGGTCCCGGTTTCGATCACCGTAAGCATTCTCAACTATGCTATAAAAATAAAACACCTTTTTGTACCTATTTCACAATTTTACCAAATGATCTGGACCGGTGTTGATCATCGCGAGCAATTTTAACTTCATCAGATATCAGACGCTTATTCGTGCTTAAAACTAGAAAATTTTGACATTCTAAATAAAAGTGAAATTATTTTACCGAACTCACGCAACCCTTCCTTCAGCTCTTGCCGTGGCCTTCGCGTCCTGTGATATAATTAATTTCTTTTGACGTCTCGCGGATAACATAAAATCATGACGTTAGTATTCATCGAAGCGAAAATACGTTTCGAAACCTAATTAGCAGAAAATATTGTCGCCGTATTTTCCGCCTTCCACTTTCCGATGGAGGAAAACCCGCCACACTCCGCCCGGATGCTTCGCCATCTTGCCTCGTTTTCTTTGTCACTGATTGGCGCCTTTTTTCAGTTTCATTTCCGTGATTATTTTCATGTCAATATTTCTCCATCGTTATCATTTCCTATGTCATTCATGGGATGCTTTTCAATCCTTTCGTAAAAGTATGCCGTTTGTACATTTCATTTTATATCTTGGATACAGCTCGGGGGATTAATTGTTAGATTTTATATAATACATATGTTATTAAGACTATAATTCGGTGCGTTTTAAACTAACACATACGTGACAATTTATTTACTGAAATTACTTGACAGAATTATTTCACTATCTTATTTGAACCATTCAAACTTTTTTACATTTCAATTATTCATCTTCAGGGATTCAAGAGAGCGCATTGTCAGTTCATGTTTATCACAATGATTATTTGTATTAGGTTATCAATGCGTAAAGTTTAAATATGCGAGTAATAGGAAATTTGAATCGTGATCAAAAATTAGCCACTAAAAATCCAATGTTTATTGTTTACAGCCGATAATTATTTTAGCCACTATAAGAAAACAAAATGTTGGGTATTGTTTTTTTATTATTATTATCCATGTCCGCTCCCAATGTCGATCATATAGCATCCTAATGGAGGTATCTCAACAGAAGTTTTCTACGAGAAGGCTAGAACAGGACTAGTGGTTGACTAATCGCTATTGCTACACACAGTTATTAAAGGATCAGAATGATGGGAGGAGAGGAAATGATGTCAATTGATATCACAAACACCCAGTCTTCGATCACAACTTTGAATTGAATAATTCTCAAATTCACTGTGATCTTACCGGGAATCGAACCCAGACCTGCGTGATCGGTAGAGCAAGCTCTAACCAACTGGGCCACAGCAGGCGACATTAGGTATTGTAGCTTAAGAAAAAATGTATTCAAAAAAATAAAACACTCTTTTATGGTAATTTTATTGAAGCAGGACTGGTTTAATATGGTGATAAAAGAAATGCATTAATTAATACATTTCATACTATTTACGGATCCAAAGATTATAAATGATATTCCTAGGTTTGGTTATGTTACATACTGCAAATCTGTGTACAAAAAGCACACCCGTTTTCAATAATATATTGATGAATGTCTACAAAGCAAATGTCGAATCCATCGGATATGATTGTCCAATCTTGCAGAAATTGCAATTTAACAATAACCAAGAATTACAATCTAAGAATTCGAGAAAATATGCCAACCCTAGCATTTAAAATTTGTATATATCGACCGTGGAAAGGAAAAGGGACGTAACCAACACAGCAAATTTTACAGGAGGCACAAAAAACGTGTTTTGGGCCATATGCAAATTATTTATTTATTTATTGTTTAAAATTAAAATTATAGTACATGACATAACAGCTGACGCCAATTCGCCATGTACTTGACAAATATAAAGACACAAAATATAAAATAAAACTACATAATACATAAAAATCAACACAAAAAATCAAGAAATAAAATAGTAAAATTTCACAAACAGTTCACAAATACTATTACTAAAAATGTCCACTTCTCTATGCAATGAGTTGATCAATCGAACATCCCTAGGAACTGGTGACTAATACCTCCTAAGCGAGGTATAAGTTTTTAGAAATAAAAGTTTTTGCTCATAGTTTCGCCCACGTAAGAATACATTGGGAGCATGTAAATTAATAGTCATGAGAATTTCAGGATTGTTGACATATTCTAATATTGATTAGAGACATTGTCTAGGAAAAACTTTTTTTTCAGTCTTTTTTCTTGGTTTCAATTGTCACAAGCTCATCTTTTTTCAAAATTAAAAAACCTAAATTTAGATACTAATTCGACATTTGCAGCCTACATCTTTTTGATAGAACGTGTATCAAGTTTAATACGTTGTGATAATTGAAAAAACTGTGGGTTACGTTTTTTTTCCAATTCATAGTCGATATGTATATAAAACAACCCAGTGTTTTTGAAACTTGATCCGCCTCACAACTTCCTACTTAATGAATAATAATTTTCTTTTTATTAATTTACCAATGTAATCAGATATTGATTAATTAATAAAGATATCAATATGTGTACAGAAATTTTTCGCAAGGTTGCTTGAGAAGTCTTAGGACTGACGCTTAGAAACTTGCTCTACTAGACTTCGCCAAACCGCGAGCTGAGTACTACAAGGTTCTAAGGTTCTACGACTTTTGGCCAAACTAAAATAATAATGAGGCAGTCTTAAGCGTAGCATTATCTACATGCTGTATTAATTAATATGAAGTCGAAATTTTGCTTAAATTTCCAATAAGCCGTAGTTTTTGTGCGCGTCGCTTGATAACTGCGGTTTCAACTTGATCGCATGAAGATGCCGAAAGGCGAAATCCGGGTCGTTAGTGACAAAACTTGTGTGAATGTACATAGGTTTAATAATATTAATTTAGTACTTAATGATATCAAACACAAATTACGAAAGAAAAAAAACTCCTTTTCCTATTTACCATCCATTTTTGAAATATATTTTCTCCAATAATAATGATCACATCAGATATCTTCCATAGAATTAGTTTTATTTTAATTTAAAAAGCGTCAGTCAGTTTTTTTTTCACCTGTGTTTTCATACAAATTTCACTTAGAACCTTGAAGCACTGGCGGTTTGTTTGAATTTCAGATGGACAAGGTTCTAAGTGAAGTTTAGGTATTTCTAATTAACTATGAAGAACTATTCTTAACAATATTTTATTAATATTTATATCATGCCAGTACTATCATTGATATATACAATCAAATAGAAACTTGGAAACATTTACAGTTTTCAAAATACAAGCATTCAAAATTTCAAATTCCCATATCTTTTTTGGTGCAGCTGTCCACATAGAACCTTGTAGTACTCAGCTCGCGAAATGTCTACACTAAAATCATAACAAACTTATCTTGCAACAGTAATAAGTAAACTATTAATGTTTAAATATAGTTATGTTTATGTTGTAATCCTCCCAAAACGCATTTTTATTATCACCTAATAACTTTCTCTTAATGTTTAAAACACAAAACAAATACCACTTGGAATAAGAATACGAATATGAAGAGTGAACAAGTGAAAACTGTTGAAACATTAAACATTGATATACTTATTTCTGTTGAATCGCCGGCGAAGCTAAAGTAAAAAGCTTTCTCGGCTTGGAAAAGCTCTGAGGAAATGCACTCGCACAGCGCAGTACTCTGCGGTCAGTTCAAATCTTTCATCTGTTCTAAGAACTTTATTCTACGATGCTTATACATTTTCACACCGCAATGTCTGGTGTCGTGCAATTCCACTGTAACATCAATTAATTGCATTAAAAATAATTACGATAATTATTTTTAAATAACCGTAGCCAGATTTGTTTAGTTTGAGGCGAGAATTCTCAACTGACTTTAAACAAATTTAAGCTACGGCGTATTACAAAATAAAACTCTGTTTTCTACTAATTCGTCATTTATGATCAGTTACTGAGAACACTAACTGAGCACTAGTTTTTATTTTCATTTTAAAAATGTGGAATTACTATAAAAAGTATTTTATTTTTAATATAATATCTTTTGATAACGAATTGACAGTCTACACCTAAAAGTGATAACATCGTATTGTTTGAAATTTTGCTTTGTGACAAGATTTTTAACTCGATTTATAGTTTTTTTATACATAAATTTAGGATCAATCAAATAAAATTCAATACACAAGTTCTGACGTTATCTGTCCTTTTAAAAGAATATGCTTGTAAAGTATTCATGTTTGACTGAAAATAAAAATGCAGGAGTAACTAAAATTTGAATGAATTAATAATTATTAGTTACATTTAGCAGTTATTTCCTGTTTTTAAGTAAAACAAACAAAATTAATTTAATTGGATTTCTCTTTGTAGATCTCCATTATAATATCTTGAAAACAATCCATTTATTTAGCTATTTCGGCTTCGCGCTATCTTTATGTCTTTATAACAAGCTATCAGCTAATAATTGTTATCCTTGTGGAACTAAATACTTTGATATTTAAATAAACAGTTTTTTTTTATATAATCTTATAATAACGAATCAGGCAACAAAATTATCACATTATTATTGAATTTTTATTTTTTCTTTAATTGACGATTTGGGAAACTTTTATTCGAACATGTTTTATTCTTTTTCAGTACAAAAGTCTCCCACGACACAATGTCGAGGTAAATAGGTTATATCTATGTGTATTTATATAAACCCACAGTCGTTTGAAGCTTATTGCATTATCTTCTTTGCGTCAGAGACACTTTACTGAAAAATCTCCGAAGAATGAGTATAACGAAGCCTTAATTTGATTGTATATAAGACGGGGGATATCGAGGGATGACTAGAGCTGGAAGACCGGGGGTTGGGGGTAAGGTGTCACAAACACCCCGCTTCATTCGCCGTGGGAACTGTAACATCCCTCTCAAAGAGATGTGAACACTTTCTTTGAAAATATTATTTTTTGTATAATTAACAATGTATTCTATGTGAAAAGATGATACGCGATAAACAAAATAATAACGTAAAGACGCAATCTGGCTTTTTATAATCTTAGTAAAAATGTATATGTGAGGGTATTATTTGCAAACACGGCTCATTAAAAAAATTGTTAAAAAGTGAAACTCGAATTTCATTTTGAAAAACATATTTTTAGTTTTACATTACTTTGGAATGATATTTTGTATGTTACCAAGTATCGATGTTTGAGACTGATTTCTAAAAATACTTTCAAATTTTTTTTCTATCTACTAAATTACATTCATAGCTCATTTTATTTATTGATTTGGCATTTTCTTTGTAGAACTCCATTTTAATAGGGTACAAATATCAACGTATTTTAGTTCTACAGTTTTTTTTATATTTTATGCGTTGATAGCTATTTCGGCTTTCGCCATCGTCAGAACTACTAGTTCTGTAGAATGTACCCGTTGTGGTCGAGTGATCAACGTTGTTTGCTTCGGTTACGGAGGGCCCGGGTTCAAATTCCGGTACGGACAGTTTTATAAATTGATTTTTCAATCGATTTATGAATTTCTGTTCAAAGGCATGGATGTATGTGATGTCTTGAATTCCCCCTTCTCAACCATCCTATCCTATGAACGGGGCGTATCGAGAGCGATTAGCTTACCACTAGTCCTGTCCTAGCCCTTTCCTTCTATCCCTACTCTCTTTGGAAAAAGAGGTTGAGCAACTGAGTAACAAGCAGTTCTCGTAGAAAAACTTCTGTTGAGATAAACTCCATTAGGAGTCCATATGCTCCACATTGGGAGAGAACATGGTTTAAAAAAAAAATCATAGTTCATGTTTCAACAATTTTGGAATGTACCGGGTTTGCAAATAATACCTTCTTATAACAGTTTTTATTTTGACTCTTTATTTGTTATACATGTCGAACGAAAGTGTTGAAGAAAAATGTTGGTTTTAAGGTATTGATTTTCTTCAACGTTCGATATAGTTTTCAATATAAAATATGTCGTTTTGGTTGGGATAAATTAATTTATCGAAGAAGGAGAAAGTAGGTCACCGTTTAAGGACGTCACTGGCGCCCTATCCGCCCTGTACATCAGCTGGAAGAAAAATAATATTTCATAAGGGATGCCTTTAAACTGAGTCGTATTCAAAATTATTGTTATATATTATTAATTAGACGAATACGTGTGAAACATCATTTGCAAATGTTTCCCTTTAAATCAGTGTCTGCCAAACTTTTTTTCTTTACGGCACACTGATGAATGGAACTAGTACCGCGGCACACCAAGATGCCGCAGTTTATCTCCGAAACTCCTTTTTTTAGCTCTCCGAGGAATTTGAAATCCTCGATTTGGTATACTTTTTCCGCAGATTATCTCCAAAACTCTTTTTTTTTTTTTTAGCCCACCGAGGAATTTGAAATCCTCGATTTGGTACCGAATAGACATTTTTAAGGCTTCTTCCAACGCGGCACACTGTTTGGCAGACACTGCCTTAACTGAATAGACTAATAATTAAAAAAAAATGTTTCAGTATGCATTTTAGTAGTATTTCAATATATATTTTCTATCTTTTTTTTTTTTAATGTTCTACAACCCCGTATCTCAAAAAGTACAAGTTTCAGTAGACACGTAAATGTACTTTATTCTACCGTTTACGCTTTCTATCGATATAAAACACTACTGGAATGGTTTTTTTTCTCAATATCTTTGAAGTAGTTAACAAGGAAGGAAACAAAGACGTTTCCATACATACCAACTTCTCCTTCGTGCTAAACATAGCACATGACCATATTATTAGCCATCGTTTTTGTATTAGGTTAAATAATGCATGAAATATATATATTTTTTTTGAAATACGACTTTAAGTAATGTATGTGTGCATTGAATTTATTATTCATTACATAACAAAAATTGAGATACGAGCATGTTGAAAATTAACGACGATATGACACATGGCCACCACGCGGTACCTCCTAGATTCTCCTCCCTCCGCCAGTTTCCTTTCTTCCTCCCAGGTCATATTAGCGTTTTGTAGCTCCGCCGAGCTATCATATCGATAATCATCAACGGCCATTTGGTTGGTAGAATAGGCAGGCAAGATTCAGGTTCCCTTGGAGCATCTGCAGCACATGCCCAAGCCAGGTCCATTGTCATTTTAATTGTGGACGTAACATGGGGAATTAACCCACCGTCAACGTTTAGAACACGACAAATGAATCATTCGTTGTCAGACGTTACGAGCTTCTGGCGATTATTATTTAACGTTATTTACAATTAAAAATGTAATTATAAAAAAATATGTTGAAAACTCATGAAAAGATAATAAGTATGTTGATAGAATTATGTATGTGAATACTTCTTCTATGTACGGCCTTTTCCGTGTCCGGTTGTATAGATGTACGGTTTTGTCAATGTACGACCTTTTCCGTGTTCGATTTTGTCCGTGTTGTTTTTCTTTTCTGCTTTTTTCCTGTCCGGTTTTGTCCGCGTACGTTTTTTTCTTTTCCGCTTTAATCCGTTCATCATTTTAAAATGACAGTATAAAGTTGCATAGCGACTACGTATCTTCTAAGTTAGTTTTATATTGACTATCAAAAATCTGTAATTAAATCACAGTTCTATCGATGACGCGTTGCTGAACTTGCTACATTGTCACTATCGATACTATTATAGAATTCAACTTATAAAACATTTAATACTTTGCTATTTCAAATTTTAATTTAAAAAAATGTTTTCCGTCACTCGTTTTCTCGGTTTCTTAAAAATAATTTTCTCTTATAAAAGCTGAATATTCAAATAGGCCAATATATCAGGCTTTCTAGAACACAGCTTGATATTTTCTCAGCATGTAAATAAGTCATCAAGGTATCTCGCAAAAATATGTATTAATGTATCTAATATTTAAATAATTAATTTACTCTCTTTGAACTTCCGCATATGATTATTTTCAAAAGAAATAAATGGGAAAATGGCTTTCACGTATCCAGTCAAAACATAATTACTCTCCAAATTGAGAGGCCTTTTACACTTTTCGAATGAATATATATAATTAACTTCGTTTGTACTTTATTTTGTTTGAGTTTAACAAGTTACGAGTTACTTATGTCGCATATTCTTTTTCTTGTTGTATATCCACACAAAGAAAGCGCCAAGTGCCATAGAAAAGAAAAAAAATAAGCGACACCAATTATTAATTAGCCTGTTTGGCAAATATCTAGATATTGGCTCTTTGTGTGTTTCTTCGGAGAGAGTAAGTATGCCACGCCCGCAGTCGGGTGATCGTAGTCGATGGCTTCGGTTGCCGTGTTTACGAGTACCGTGACTTACGAATAGTTTCGTAAATAGATTGTTCGATCGATTTGTGAACGAATCTGTGATTTCTATGTCTGAGCCTCAATACGGGCCGCAGCGATTCATTATCATTATTTAATTTAAAAAAAAATGATTGAGCGACTGATTTACAAGCAGTTATCGTAGAACAACTTTTGATGAGATAAGCTCCACAATACGAGCCAACATGGTTACAAAAAAATCATTATAATCATTTTGAATCAAATCGATTTAAGTCCAGAAAAACTAATGGAAAAAAATTGTTTTTAAAATATTTATGAATATTTTTTTTGTTAGGAATAATATTGTTTGAAAAGTGAAAAAAATACATATTCCTTTCTCCAGTTCAGAACCGAAAGTTAATTCGCTATCACCATAAATCACATTTCACAGGAAATGGAAACGTCCAGACAGAGGTGTGTTTTTTGAATTCCTAATTTATGAATCAATAACGTATGAAACAATTTGGCAAATTTAATACGAGGATATAGTATACACGGACAATTCTAACATAAAAGCGACATCTTAAAAAGCTCTGGGCGTTAACAGAAAGACTTGGCGACGCCTAAAAAATATGTTTTGAGTAAGAGAGACCTTTCTTTCACAACTGGTGGGTCTTTTGATGTCTAATTAATACCGTTTGATCAACGACTCTTCCATTTTTATCTCCGACAGCTACTGTCAGCTATTTTGTTTAGATAGGCGGAAGAGTTTTAAACTTGCCATTTAATTGATCTACTACATTGCAGTATGGTAAAATATGTTTTTTTTTCAAATTATGAAGAAATGAAATTGAATTGATAATCAAAAATAAATCAAATAATTAATGTTGTACATTCAAATCATACACTAACAGTAGAAAAATATAAATATTTTTCCTTTATTATATGTATGATTATCTAGTAAATCAATCAATTTAAATGTTAATAAATAATAAGTAACAATAAACATTAAAAAATAAATCACTTCTTTTTTACTAATTCCACGTGTTTTAATAAAGATCATGACCGGTATTACTCATGTTTTATTTTGTGATGCCAAGAATTGAAAGTGAAACACCTTGTAAGTAAAAACTTGCATACAAAAATTAATTTAAGGAAAGTTAAGATGGACAAAGAAAATAAATGTAATTAATATAAAATTAAATTGGATTAATTTATTATCACTTTTTGTTATTTTACAAAATGTGACACGTGTTTCGCCTCTTTGAGAAGGATCATCAGACATACCATCGCAAGGTTTACAAATAGACTAAAAATGGGTTCTAATTCAGTTCAATTCAATTATATATTACAAAGTCGGGATTTGTCCTTTTCTACTGGACGCAGGGCGGCGGTAAGATGCAAACTTTGATAGTACTTATTATAAACTAATTACTTAAATTAGGTACGGTAAATCCTGATGGAAATAAATTCAACCATGATCCTGTTAATTTTATATAAAGACGAAGTTATCGCCGATTCCATCAAAGATATTAGACGTGATCAGTTTGTTAATAAATTAAAAACTGCATATTTGTATCACAGACACAACTCTAAGGATATTTGCGGATGTTGAGAAGCCTGCGCCGTCGGGCTTTTGTAGTATTTAATTTTCGACATCATTGTTCCAAGGCGGGCGAGTTGTGCTTTTCTTCATAAGCTTTTTCCCCAATTCGATTTTGTCGATCCGCCTCATCAAAGCCGGCTTTCGTATACTTGTGTGTGTATTTTTATTTCATTTTCCGCCGTCTACCTATATCAAGGATTGGTACGAAGTTAACTAACTTTTTGACGTGCACGCTCTGCAAAATAATAACAAATCCTCCGTGCTCAACGTATCCGAAATTCGTTTAAAATAGTTAAATAAAAAATTCATTTAGTATTGAAGCTTTGTGTTTTATCTGTTTGGATGAGATGAAATTTTACAATTGATATTTTACTAATTTCGTATTTAATTTTCATAACATGGAATTAAAATATTAAGTAGGCTTTTGACTCCGCCAAATCGCAGTAATTTAACATTTTATACAACTATGGTAATATATCACTTCTGCCGTTCATTTTACGTTCTTGTATCATTTATACCTCTTTCGCTTCCAATGATCAGGATAATATAATCTTTGTATAGATAGAGTATTTCAAAGAAAATCCTTTCAACAAATAAAATAACAGAAAGCAACTCGTAGTTAGTTTATCAACATCTATTTTTCTCAATGACGTGTGTAAGGATCGGATAAAGGGCTATGTTAGGAAACTTATCATAAATATTATCATTAAAGATTTTATGATAGCTATTTCAAGTGACACATTAATTTTATGATAAAATGCTTTATATGAAATAGTTTTTTGTTTTGCAATGGTAAAAGAGAAATTTATATCAACATAAACCAACCCTTGGACTTCCAACTAGGGTTTGAAATTTACCATCGAATTTCAACAACCGGTAAATATTTTAGCTGCTGATTATGGTCGATTTGGTAATGGATGGCAGATGACACCGGCATGGCCATTTAAGATAATGACAATGGGTGCTTCAATGTTTTTAGAGTTTGAAAACAAAGCTCCGCATTACGAATGCTTAGTTGCAATAATCTTTTGTTATATGCTTTTATTTGTTCTCGATTCGCGGTATAATACTTTTCGGTAATTACCGGTCAATTTTAACCGATAAATCGGTTAGCCGGTTTACCGGTAATGCAAGCCCTACACCCAACTGTTGTATACGTTTTTAAAGATTTCGTTTTTTAATATTAGCCTCGATTTACAAAAAATGGTAATTGGCAATGCCTTGTCTTCGAAATATTATTTTGTCTCATTTAACAGATGCAGTTTTCCCATGTCATATTTTCGTATTGAAAAAATATTATAATTTGTTTCGCGAACCATACTTGGACAGCGTTTATTGTCTTGTTGGGACTTGTTCTTTTTTTTAGAAGCTCTATCAATATCACGATGGTATAATAACTTTGTCTAACTAAATTTGAAAAAAAAAAACTGTTTTTGTAACAAACTATTGTGCGCTCTGGGATAATCAATATTTGAATAAATGTATATTATAAACGGACACATTTCTGTCGGTAAATTTCTTCCTGTCTGCTTATTTTACGTATACAGGAAAGAAAAAAATCCATTTTACGGTTCCGATTTGAAATATTTTAATATTTGTATGAAACGGTATTCATTTTTCTTTCAGTTTTACTCAATAATTGATCGTATGCAATGTCAAAAAATTGGCAATAATTCTCGTATTTATCTTCTACAGCTTGGTGTCACTGCAATCGCTGGAACTGAGAGAGAACCTTATAAAATCACTGCCGGAGTCACTAAAGAACTTGGCGAAACTCGAACGACTGGATTTGGGTGACAATGAAATCGAAGAATTGGTAAGCTGGTTACCCTTTACCTTAAAGTCATCTCTATATGTAATATAAACCATCCCGCTAGAAACAAATTGCTGGTTAAAAGTCAATTTATGCAGTGACATTTGAAATGATTATTATTTTACGTATGTGTCACTTTTCTCTTGGTGCCGACTTCTACTAAAGCAGACCTGGGCAAACTACGGGCCGACGTGTATTTTCGAGCGGTCCGCTATAAGGTCTATACATTGTTTGTTTTAAGAGAATTACTTATTCTTCGTGCTGACGTTCAACATTCATTAGAAATAGTATTTTACTTGTGACCTGCCGTTCATTTTGATTTTTATGTGGCCCTTCGGCCGCGTGGTTTTCCCTGGTCTATATTAAAGAGTGTTGACCAAATTGCAGTCTTTGGGTTGTCCTACATATCGGATTCACCGAGGAATATTAATTTCAACGGCTTACTATAATCACAGACTTTTTCATTTAATTGTGAGTATTAAACTTATAATATATGGCATAGTTTTAATTGTGGGGTTTTCCAAAATGAGTGATATTGAGTTAGTTGTGCAGATAAGGTAATTCAAGCCTAAGGAATCGACTGGGCCTATTAGTTTTAATATAACATGTCTACAAGTCTGTCGTTTTAAAATTGGAAATCATATTTTAATGCAAATTTTATTTGGTTTGTGTTATTCGTTATAGTACTTATTTGACTACTGAAAATTTTGAGTTTTGGAAATAGTACGTTTTGCATTATAACCCCACAATTATCGTTGTTTTTCCGTTGTCCGTGCCACCTCTCCCCATCAAAATTATACTGTATACATTACTAAAAAATAATTTTATTCAGTATGTATGTTAGAAGAACAGAATGCAACCAAACGATTTTATACATCTTTCGTGAATTTTGTTCTAATTAAATTTGACTGAAACCAATGTATTTTTTATTGCAATGGAGACAAATTTTTATTATTCATTAAAATATTTTACCTTATTAGACCTAAAACGATTCGAGACAGTTTTTTTTTGTTCTTAGTTTTAGTTGTATAATACAAACCTGTATTATTATTTTTAGATAAAAAGGAATTACGTGTCTGTTATACATTATTTGGCATGTCTAGACGCTGTCTTGATCGATCTCAAAAATTTGAGCAAAGTTTCATTTATCAAATGCCATATCGTAATAATATATTTTTCTTCTCTTTTACCTATGCCGATTTCATTATTAAAAATAATGAAAAAACTGGCCTTGTATATTTAAAAAACATATTTCGCAAACCGGCATTAACTTTTTACCTATGGATATACTAGCAAACCATCATAATAAGGCTTACAGGAAAAAGTATGAAAAACGATAGAATAATTTGCATTTGTGCCACTAATTTTATACACACAAATTTTGCTGAGTTTCGTTCCACTTTTCCCGTGAATCCACACTTAAAAATATAATCAGGTATGCTGAAATCATCATTAGTATCCATTGGGGCTGTAAATATTATCGGCCAAGTGATTCAACTTTCAACTCAATAACTCCATTATACCATTGCAAATCATTGATTAAAAATTCGATTCTTATCAAAGTCAAATACGAAATTGCCGATCTTTTCGATTGAACATTTGAATTCGTTTTTATAGTTTTTTTAGTTATATAAAAGTATCTGGGTAAATTTCTCGGATTTTATTTAAAACACCAAATTATTATTACGTTAGATTAAACCACCTTTAGATGAAAGTCAGGTACGTGGCGTAGTGGTCAGTTTCGTTGACTTCCGAGACGGATCTCATGGGTTCGAGTCTCAGAACAAATAGCATTTTTTAATTTTCTCTAAAGATTTCTGTTTGAAGGCATGAATGTTTTTTATATCTAAAGATTCCCTTCCCACCCTTCTAATCCCAAAAATAATGAGCCGTAAGGAACGCGATTTTGTAACCACTAGTCTTGTCATTACTTTCCTCGAAAAAGAGAACAATCAGATATCTTAGAAGAACTTATGTTGAGATATTTCCATTAGGGGGCCATATGATCCACATTGGTAGAAGACATGGAATATTTAATAAAAACCTGTGTGAAATATGTTTTAAAATATAACTATTTTTTAAATGTTTTAGACACCTGCACTATTGTCTAATTTCTGCTTCTTTATTATTTAATATAATATAATTAGTGAGAAGCATACGTCCAAATCTGTTTTTCAAGTCTGTATGTTAATTTTTCTTCATAATTTCAAATATTTCAACTACATTGTACATATTTTATATTTTTAGCCTGGCCATATTGGTTCTCTACCCTCACTTCAAGAGCTTTGGCTGGACCATAATCAGCTGCAGTCTCTTCCACCAGAATTGGGGCATCTCGCTTCGTTAGTCTGCCTCGATGTTTCGGAAAATAAGTATGTTTGTTTTTTTTCAACTCATCAATCAAATCATCAGACTGTGAAATCATTTTGATTAATAATTGATAAAATAATATTTGGCTTTGTATTTTTTTTGATATTTGGTTTCAACTAGTATATCTAGTTTCGACTCCATAATTGATTTGCAGGACATGAAAAACCATTTTGTACAGAAAACTTCATGAAATTTTTATTGTATTTAATAACATTTCAGGCTGGAAAAGTTACCTGAAGAAATCGGAGGTCTTGTATCCCTCACCGATCTCCATTTGTCGCAGAACCTTCTGGAAACTCTCCCCGACGGAATGTGCAACCTTATCAACTTGACTATTTTAAAATTGGACCAAAATAGATTACACACATTAAATGAGAATATTGGGATGTAAGTAAAATTGTTTGATTTATAGTGATGATTAATTCAGTATGTATATTTTTTTCATTTTACAATGCCAAAAAATGCCTAGCAAAATGTTAAAACTTGAATTTAGGCTGCAACCCCAGTTATTTTCAATCCAGGGGGGTATCAGGATTTCACAAATTTATTCTGAAGTAATGAGCAATCGCTTTTCAATTATTTTTTCCACACTGAATCATGATAAACAGGATAGTAAATGTTACCTAATTTGTATTATTATTATTGATTTACGATATCAGGTTTTATTTATTTTATTCTTGTGATTTAACTCTTTAAGCCTTAGTGTGCTGATCCATCGGTTTATCAAGATTCAAGACTGTGAAGTCTCACTTTGCTGATCTAGTGATGCAAACTTTAATTTATCACCTTCTCAAATATACCATCATAGACTGTTGACGTTAACTTGATTAATTAAACTCTGAAGCTTTTAACCCTACAAGAGCATATGCCTGAAATAGATTTTAAATGGCAGCTTATTCAATGAATCCCGGTACATAAACAAATAATTGATTTTTCGTTCGGAAAAATATTTCTGGTGACATTCTGGGCAGATAATTTAAAAACCAGAGGTTCTCAATTTTTTTATTTAGAGTCATTATTCACAGACCGGGGCTTTATGGTAACGCTAAAAAGCTCCGACCAGTGTATCGAATATATTTTTTTTTTACGATTTTAATTATAACTTGGATATATAGTCTCATATAAATAATTCCTTATGTGCTTAGAATGTGCAAAATTCTACCATCTTTTAAAACTATGTAGAATTGACTAAAAAAACTACAACATTCATTATACTTTTAAGGTGTTCACTGTCAATACTTGGTGGAATGGCATTATAATAAAAATAATAAAAGATTTTTAGTACTTTTTCCACTTAAAATTTATTCGATCAGGACCGGTTTCGCTCCTCGCGAGCATTATCAACTGATAAGAAAAATAAATTAAGCAGTGCTATTTAACTTGTATAAATAGCACTGTTTAATTTATTTTTCTTATCAGTTGATAATGCTGGTGAGGAGCGAAACCGGTCCTGATCGAATAAATTTTAAGTGGAAAAAGTACTAAAAATCTTTTATTATTTTTATTACATACATTATAAATAACTAAAACTTCAATCTAATCGTTGTTTATCCAGTTATTTGAATGAAATCGGTGAACTTTAATAATAAATGGACATCGAAACAGAACATTTTTTGGTTTGCTGTGCAAATAATCCGAGCTTGGAAGCTTCAGAGGAAAAACCTTCATACGATTTGAGTCCTTTTCAAAAGAAAAATTATTGCTTTACATAATATGTGAACAAATGTGGGTAACTGAACTGACAAATGCTTTGTTTAATTTCCAGGTGTGAAAATATGCAAGAGTTAATACTGACAGAGAACTTCCTGATGGAGCTTCCCGCCAGCACTGGTAACATGAGCAAATTGACAAATCTGAACGTGGACAGAAATTCATTGAGTGAAATTCCCGCAGAACTCGGAAACTTGAGCATGCTGGGAGTTCTCAGCTTGAGAGATAACAAGCTGACGGCCTTGCCCAAAGAACTGGGAAATTGTGTGTCGCTGCATGTGCTTGACGTTAGTGGAAACAGGTATGCATTGATAAATTTCTTTACACTTTATTGTATTACATAAATACTAACACCACAATACATTATATATTATTTTGGCACGACACCTTGTTTTTATGGGTGATTACCAAAAATGGAAACTCATCTATATTTATTTATCTCGGTCTTAACTTTATATTTTTCTCCTTCCAGACTGGAATATTTACCGTATTCATTGGTGAATCTTAACCTGAAAGCGGTGTGGCTTTCGGAGAACCAAGCGCAGCCGATGCTCACATTCCAAACGGACCGCGATCTGGAAACCGGGGAAAATGTCTTGACATGTTTCTTACTGCCGCAGTTGGAATATACCAAACAGCCAGGTATTTTCTACAATATGCTTCTTGTTCACGCTGGTCATAGTGTTTTTTGAATGGCCGTTCTCATATCTGAGGCTGTCAAAAATCTGCTTCAGCAATATTAATCTTCCTTTCTTTATCTTAAATGGATTTTTTTTTTTGCAATAGACTGCTTCAATGTTTGTGATGTCCCGTTTATGTCTATTTTAACGATTTTGTTTCACAACATATCGATCACTATCACTATCTCTACTCAATTCAAATCATTTGCAGCTATACTTTTATATATTCTCGTCAATAATTAATCAAACAGTAATAAATGATAACATGCACATTAAAGAAATTATTATAACACCATTATAAATCCATATAAAAATCACATCAAAATTCATATTCTTTTGTAAAGAAACATCTTGGATTTTAATCTTGTATCAATTTGTATGTAAATTAAAATTAAAGTTATGTTTCATTGAGGATATTTCTTTTGCCATTCACTTAATATCGAATTCATACTAATAAATTCAGCCCATGTAAGATATTTATTTCGAGATTAAAAGTTATCATGCGACGTTTTAAAACCATTCCACGCTTCATTATCAAAGGTTGCAATAAAATAATATGAACATAATATCTTTAGTTACATCCCTAGAAAATGAATCCGGCAATGGTGTATTTTTAAAATAACAATTTTTATACATCTTATTTGGAGGATTCAGCATACTTATGGAATATAAATTAAATAGAAAACATCTTTGCTGATTATGGTCTCGGGCACCCAATTAATAGTTATATATAATACATTGTCAATTATATAGAGAATTGTAAATCGGTATAAGTCTACAGTGTTCCGCCACAATTAATACATAATTTATCTTTGATAGATTCGGCTGTAACTTTGTGGAAGTTCATTTTTAATATAAAATTAATTGATTTGATAACTTTGTTATTCCACTTTTTGTGCTAAAACTTGTGAGACATGTTTTGCCCCATTGAGAATCATCATCAGACTATCGCAACGTTTACGAATAAAGTAAAAAAATATTAAGATTTATTAATTGAAAAATAGAAATTAATAGAAAGTAGGCATTAGTAAATAACATTTTAAATAAAATAAGTGGATCACCATTGTTGAATTTATTTCCATTGGGTTTTGCCACACATAATGAAAGTAATTAGTACTATCAATGTTTGTATCTCACCCCTTTCCTGCATCCAGAAAGTAGTAAAGGACAAACCCCGTCTTTTATTTTGTAATTTATGACATGATATTTTAATCAATTTTTAGTATATTCATAAACGTTGCGATAGTCTGATGATGCTTCTCAAAGAGGTGAAACACGCGTCGCAAATTGTAACATAAAAAGTGGAATAACAACGTTATCAAATTTAATTATATATTAACACAATATTTTATTCAGATTTACTGTTATAAATTGAAGCTATAAATCACTAACTTATAATATTACATTAAATCAGTGCTTCCCAAACTTTTTCATACATTGGCCCCCTAAATCTGAAAAACATAATCCACCGCCCACTTGGCAGTTTGGGAAGTACTGCATTAAATCAATAAAGAAATCTTATTTAAATTGCTTTTAGTGGCTGGGATATAATAATCTTATACCATTTATGATTGTGGTACACAATGATAATAATCACACCCGCTCCTCACTACACAGGCAATATGACGTCTCTGTCTAGAATGATGAATACTGTTTTTATCATTTTTTTTAGTTTTTGCCTCGCTGCATGATTTGTACAAATATGTGCATTGAGACTATGGACTTAATAGGTCAATCATTCTAGACCAGAAGTCAATATGGTTTAGAATTTGTGTATATCCGTATGTTATCTTGTCAAACTTGTAAATCCGTTTTTGTTAAGTTATGAGTCGAAGATTTGAAATTCGAATGTCGACGAAATGTCGAAAGAAAAACATTTTTTTATCTACCCATTAATTTTGCCATGTTTTAAATTGTGGTTCAAAACACAAATAGCTGTCATCGAATTCTCCTACATCATTTTCAATATAAATAAAGTCAAACAATATCATCTTCAAAAAAGGGTTTTTTGTTTTTTTTGTCCATAACGTTTTTCATTCTCGGCTACATCATGTCAAACATTCTCAATTTTTTCTAGTTTCTTCTTAAATCACCAGCAAAGTGTATCGTTGACTACATAAAATTTTCCGATGATCATACCTAAAAATTTTAACATCACCATAATGATAAATATAACATCTGCGACAAAATAATAAAAAGCGTTTTTCGGCTCTCTAAAAAGTAAGATAAAATAAAGTGGAATGAAGTACAAAGGAATATTGTGTTTTTACTAATATAATGCCTTTCCACCAAGTATTGACAGTGAACACCCTAAAAGTGATAAAAAGTAAGACTTTTGTAGATAGTGTTGTTTGACTTTAAGCTCTCTAAGCGAAGATAGATGGGTGTAATATAATGTTGAATTGATTTCCCGGTACATCCAAACAAATTAATGTAGGATTAAAAAATATCAAAGCAACTGGAAAAAGATAGGAATAAAAGTGTTCGTCATTTTCATTATAAAGCACTGTTTTTTGCATATACTAGAATAGTTTTATTATACTTATCAATCTCTGCAAGGTTTACAAGGTAACATGTTGATAACGTTTTTGGCTTTATTATCTTGCACAATGTTTTGCTTTTTTGTTTATTTTATTCGCTGTAGTAATTTTAACATAGTAAAAAAACTATTCTACAAAGGTATTGTTTTTCTGTACCTTATTTATGAGCAAGCGATGTTAGGAGACACAATATTAAATTACAGATATACTTGATATCTTTTTTTGACATTTTTACTGTATTTAATTACTACAGCTGTTTAAATCCAATCATACATGACAGTTTTACCACAATTAATTGTCGATTTGCTTATTGATAATAATACATCAACCCACCTGTCGTACTTAAATTTTTCCCTCGTCAACTGCCAAAATTTCAAGAATTTAATTAGGAGGTAATCACATTAAAATATGATTTTTCAATAATGTGAATATAAAATATTATTCGAATATTCATTTGTATGCGGTGCATATCGAGTATTGAGCTTAAACACAGGTATGTGAGATCCTAATCTTCATCCCCTGTACCACATTTTTCTTTGAAACAATCCTTTCAATTCGTTTTGTCATCCACATTTATACAAAGTTTCCATTCCTTTCTCAATCTGTTATCCAAAATTCATTTAAGAAACAGCGTTTATGTAAATATATTTTTATTCAACGTGTAAAACTGTCAAGTATGTTGGTTTTGCCTTTGTTTATTGTTTGTATTGTAAAATACTGTTAAATGCATCTGGCACACAAATCTCTGGTCACTTTCACCGAGCAGAATTGGAGCACGCTTCTCACGGAGGCAGCGGCCGTCTCTATCGGTCTGATCACAGGTTCACCTCGCAGGAACTGGAGAGGATTCAAGGTGAGAAATAACTGCACATTTTCGCATCGCTCACACGCCCCTGACACACTGTAAATAATACATTTCACACGCAGTTTCTGTTGCTTCTTTTTGTTTTTGCTTTGTAGTTTGCTAGTTTCAGTGAACTTATTTACTACAATATTAAAGAAAAAACAACTGTGATTTATCCAGTACTTGATGTTATCAGTGGTGAGATAGTAAATTGGTAACATGGTTATTTGAATTTTTTTTTAGCTTATGTCACTAATTTACTTATATATTAATATTTGAATCCTTGTCGTCGTTCTCGCACAAAAAACGGGAGCAATACGTCAACGTCATATAGCTGGAATCTAACAGCAGTATTATTACTTAGTGCCAGGCAAATGTAAATTACTCTAATTTATTTGTGATGTATAATCAACATGGAATACTGTTATTCATTTTTTTTTATAAACAATGTAGAGCCTGCAAAGTACACTCTCAGTTTATGATCTAATTTATTGCTTGGGTCAGTAAAGAATTCTTTATATCCCTTTCACATGTGTGTTCTAGCAAATCACTGTCTGATGAATGAGTTTTGTATTTAGAATAATCTCCTTTAAATGGAGAAAACAATTAAGAAAACCCCCTTACGAATACTGACTGCGACCATTCAAGAAATAAATTATTCCAAATTTTTAATTCAATTTGAAACTCAAACTCTCGGCGCTTGTCTACAATTAACAAAGTAGGCCACGCTTTACGCAGCCGATGACGTTTATTGTAGACTGATGCCTAACCTTCTTATTGTATCCTAAACTGAATATTATCAAATGGTTAATTTTTTTTTCAGTTTAATTGTAGTTCATGTTCTCCATGAATGTCATCTTACTTCAACAAATTTTGATTCCGTCTCTCATTTGCACCAGAACATTTAGTAGGATTTTTCGTTTAAAATTATCTCATTGTAAAAAATGATATTTAAGTCTAGTTTTCGATTTCACGTAAATTAGTTATAAAACCAAATTACTCTTATAAGTAGGGAACACATCTATCAGTGTATTTCTGTTAAATAATTATAGTTAATAACATATATAATAATTGTACTTAGAATTTTTTGTTTTTGTATTAAGTATGTAAATGTATATTTGAAATTTGAATTATTCATTTACAGCATATCGTAAAACTAGGGTACAGTACGCGTCCCGAGAACTACACGGTTCTAAGTGTAGATTTTTTGCGAAACAAAAGTAACAATAATTTAGTCTTCCAAGTTGCATCAATGGTATTCATTGTTACTTTAGTTTCGCCAAAAACCTACACTTAGAACATTGTAGTTCTCGGTTTGCGAGTAGTCAACATTTGACATTGTATCTGATTATTTGTTATATCTTGTAACGCAATGTTGTTTGCTCGTCAAATGCTTTTTGAGTTGGTTTTCTTTGTTGTTTATTTTGTTTTTTTTTTTTTGATAAAAGGAAGTACCTACTTATTAAATAATAAAAAAAAATGTTTTGTACGATTAATTTAATTTTATATTTCTGTGACAGTGTCTAAAACTGATATGTCTAAAATATGCCTTTATGAGATTTGATCGAAAATATGATTTTTTAACAGTGAAAAAGTGACATGCCTACTATACATAACGTCATCTCTAATTCACTCTAATTCATGTATAGTAGACGTGTCGGCTTTCGAAAATTAAAAAATGTCATATTGACCATGATATATCAGTTTTTGACTCTGCCACAGATTTGTAGTTAATGAAAACCATTATAAATGTTATCAAACTTCCAAAAAAGTGATAATTTTTGCATTGGACATTATATATGAAATACATGAATCAGACTCGTTGGTTTATTTCAACTATTCATCCATTAATTTTGACTATTCTTGATATCATAATCACCACTGTCTTATTTTGTCAACATGGAATCGAGTCCACCACAGATGTTGATTTGCATAAAATTTGCTTAATAATATTTTTTATTGTGTAATATAGAACACAGGCGATCGGCCGGCGACACTATGGAATCCGACTCGGAAGGTTGGGAAGAGAGGGAGGCGTCCCGTCAGCACTCGGTGAAGTTCACAGACGACATGCCGGAGGGAAAAGAGGTGAGGCGACATCATAACGCTATCTCGGTGGTGGGCTCGCAGTGCCTTAACACTTTACGCCAGGCTCAAGTGTACTGCACACAGAAACTGCGCCACGCTTTTCGATTTGCTAACCGGTCGTCTCTTTCGTCGCAGGCTTATCTCAACTCGTATCGGTGCACTAAGTGCTTTGAAAGTTTCGATTACCGTCTAGATACACTGTTCTGTCCGTGTTCGCGAGACGAAGAAGAATCGTTCAAGTGCTTCCGTCCTAAAAGCACGTTAGATAGAATGAAAGGCTGCGCCGATTGGCTGCACAAGAAGACTGTTTTAAAGATAACCAATCGGTTTGGGGATGATAATGCTTATATGGCTTTCAGTAAAGTATTAGATACATATGATTAATAATACAAACATAATATGTTAGCAAGTATATTGCAAATTGTAATATTTAGTAGTTTTAATATTCTCAAATGAATAGTATCCATATACAATTAACGCATGGGTATGTATGTAGTCTTATCAATTGTGGAAAGGTAAAAGGAGTAATACTTTGTACATTTGAAAAGTCACTTAGGCACCACCATAACGTCGGTAATTTTCTACAACCTCTTGTCTCAAAAACTACAAGTTTTCAGGAGACACATAAATCTAATTTATTCTACCGCTGTCTTAATCGCTTTCTATCTCTATAAAACACCACTGGAATGGTTTTGTCCTCAATATTTTTGAGGAAGTTAATAAGGAAGGAAGTAAAGACGAAGAAGAGATGATTTTTTTTTTGGATAGGAGTTAATTTTGAATTCAGTACATAAAAAAAAAAACTCAAAACAGACATACGTTCAGATATTTGTTTGTTGAAAATTAACGACGATATAGGATTCATTTATGAGCCCTTGAGAGGTGAAGTGAGCCAAGTGATATTTAAGGAAAAAATGATTACATGTGTTATAATATTCTACATTTCTTAAAGTATCATAAAAGTGAAGTGAGCTCAGTTAACCCTTTCCTTGCTATGCAAAAAAAATATACAATCCACCAAAACACCAAGAGTATTACATACCTGAATCCTCTGTTGCGTCAATATTGTCACAGTCTCTGAAGGAAAGATTAGTATTATGAAATTTAAATTGTTTTTTGATAATAATATAGGTTAGTATTTTTACTGAAGAATTAATATTATCACTTTTTATATGAATCAAATACTATATATAGAATAGCATAGAATATTCCGTTTTGTTTTCACATATTTTATCAACATTTTAATTTTAGAAACACTCATGAAATAAAATAAATTATTTCACTTATTTTAGAAGCTGTCAAACATAGAAAAATAAGAGCATATGTCCCTCATATTACATATATTTTCTTTACAAAAAAACATGTACAGTCGATACCCCTATAGCGTAGAGATTGAGACTACGCTATAGGAATACTATGTTAGGCTAGGCACCCATACAAAATTTGAAGTCAGGTTCTTTCAACTGTATTTTGTGAATTGATCAAAATCAAACATTTTTTGCATTTTTATATATATTTCATATAATTCGTGTAGCAGAGTCTAGGGACAAACAGGTACTGACAAAAAGAATCAGTTCATGTATATAAAATATCTTATTTATTCTAATTTTACGTTTTGTAAAAAAAACTACGCTATAGAGTTGACTGCTATACGGGGGAGTGGTGCATACGCTATAGGATACATCTCTATAGGGGGGTTGACTAATTTTGACAGTAACACACTTTCGATATTCTTTTCATCTAATTATTACTTATGAATTGAACCAATTTTTTTCCGTTGTGATTATTTTAATTCAATGGATATTGTACCCTTTTGCATCACCAGACAAATATTAGGCTTACAGGATGTTAAATTATTATTATTCAAAAATAACAGTGACATAATTAAAAAATTACGTTGAGAAAAATAGATTTTAATTGAGTTTTCATATCCGCTACTAAGTAAATGTCCATTCCAATTCTAAAAATATTTCATTCGCAAACAAATATATGTTCCTTGCACTTCGCATACATTTGATTTTATCTCATAATTTCTCAGTGTCTGCACATGGCAAGAATCAAAGTTTAGAAAGAAACAAAATTTAAATAAAATGTTTCCGTATAGTTCACAGTGTAAATAAAACTGAAAAATCTTGCCATAATAAGTGAAAAGGTGAATCGGTTGGAAATATCATTTGCCCATTATGTTTTTGTTTGAAACATATGACTAGGTAGTTAGTGAAAATTCGTATTTGTAATATTATTGATGGTACAATTAAATACTCGTATAATATTATACTTCGATATAATTATGGTTGTAAACACAGTGATATAGTAACTTGGTATTTGTTACTATTTAATTATTCAGTCATTTTAATATATCTATCCAGTACAGTAAATACGTATAAGTACTTAGTAATAGTTATCTAGTATAAATTTATTATATAAGTTATATTTTTAAGTATTATATGGGAGGAGTCAGGCCAAAATGTGCCATCAGATATTTATTTGAAAAAATACCAGTAGATAGACTTGTATCATGGTATAACCAAATATAATTCTATTATGCACTATTATTGAAAACAAATTCAACATTTCAAGCTTTAAATAACTCATAAAATGAATTAATGTTATGTTTTATAGATAGATAAATGATTAGAAAGAAAGAAAAATTATAATACGCACCTTTTAAAACCTATAGAAACTTCGTTATTGCTAACGAAGTCATACTATGACAGTAAAAATCATTTAAAGTAGGTCTTCTGAAGCAATGCCATCGAGCCTTTAGTTTTCAACATAGTCTATTTTATATCGGCTCAGTGCCGTTATTATCTGCATTTTCCGATAATATTATATATCGTCTTCTGAGCTGTCAATTTATTAAAAATATTCCACGATTTTATACAAGAAGTTCACAGGGCGGGGATTGTCACAACTGCTGCGTTTTTGACATATCTTTTTAAAACAGCATCGACTATGAGACATGCAAGAATTAACAGACCAAAATAGGAAAAAAATATATCGTATAATAATCGAATTACGATACGTTCATTTAAAATCTGGTATACAATTGAAGACGTCACATGAACAATGCTGTAATGAATATTTTGATGATTTTTTTAGGAGATGAGAAAAACTGTGTTTTTACAGGGCGTATTTTAACATGCTGTAGCGTTGTCAGGGGATAGAATTTCGGCCTTCTGACTGCACCAAAATTTGCATAAGGTATTGTTGCATTCTTAACTCAATACAGCCCAAAACATGCCTTACATCGTTGTTCGGATGACGTTTTCAATTCATGAGCTATATTTTCATCAATGTTCATCTTGGATATTTTTTTTTTATGAGAGACTTGACATTTGCAATCGAAACTGTGGCGCATCGTCTGCTTTTGCATTAAACATGGAGCATTTATTTCAATGTTGTTACTATTATTATCAAACATTTGGTGGCTTGTCTGGATCAGATGATAATTCTTTTAATATTATTTTGCAAAATTTCGAAAGAATTTTAATAAAAATTATATTTATTATAAATAAGTTGACTTTTTATATTATGATATTATTATCAATTCGAGATCTACAGATATTCATTTTCAATTTATTATTAAGAATTTTAAATTAGCTACAAAATATAATAAATATCAATATTGTAAATTTTCCACCATATCTTAATAATTCAGGGTTTGTGAAAGTATTTTTTTTATCACTTAAGTGAACATGGAATTTTAGTTTGCAGAATGATATTATTAAAAAATATTTGTGGTTATGGGTAGTTTATATTTCTTCATTTCTTTGCTTGTTAAACAATTTTTGTACATTATTTAGTAATATTTTATTAAGTCTTTCTTTAATGCACAAAATACTTAATCGACATGCACAATATTGTTGTTTAGATGTAATAATTTATTATTATACTTTTTTTGTATAAATCATTAAATATTTTATTTATTTATTATTTTATTTTGTTCTAACTTATATTTTTTACACAATAAAGTTATTAGTTACACTGTAGACTTTTTTTTAGCATGACATCTGTGCACGAATGATTGTTGTTTTATAAATGTTACAAAATATTAACATAATCCATTTTGGTTTCGAATCTGAGGTGTTTTTAAATATTTTCCAATAATTATCCTCAGTTGAAGATAACCATAATAAAATATGCATTACTATGGAAAACTTAATATGTTTTGCTGTCAGTTTCTTCTCCCATTAAATATTATATTATTTCATCATTTTTTATTTCCAAAAATAATACTCTGAAAATATCGATGGCTTAGTTCCATAGTGTTACAACTAGAATTTGTTAAAAAGTGATCATTTAGTTATTTATCTCAATTCAATTCAGATTTATTGCAGCGATGGCAAAACCGTAAAACGATATTTGAAAATGAGAGAAGAATGTTTATATTTCATTTTTTGCACATGCAAACAACGGCCTTCCAAGTTTTTCTAGTTACGTTGTGTCTAGGTGTTTGAATATAATGGGTAATACGATTCAAAACATCGAAATTTTGACGTATTTTTCTATGGAACTAGGCCATCGAGATTAAAACCGAGCTCTTGAGAAAAGTTTCTTGAGAGTTATTACTTTTATATACACAAAATAAACTATATTTGCATTTAAAACAGCATAGTATATAACTAGTTTCTTTGAAATTGATGCAATTGTGTAATTCTTAAAGAATATTTGATAATCTGATCAAAGTCTGTAATCACTCACTAGTGATTCAATAAAGTCTATCCATCGCCAAATTCAGTTCCATCTAAAAAAATATTGAAAGTCTTTCCTTCATTATCATCAAAATCATTTCATTTCTTTTACAATACAAACTACAGTACCTGATATGCATATTTAAAATTGGCATAGTTTTTAAATATGTAAAAATTTAAAATGTTTTGAAATTGATTCAGGGTTCAGGGGATAAAACAAGGTTTTTCATGTTTTTCACCCTCTGCCCAGCAATAGAAATTTACACGGGAGCACCCTCAATTCTAAGAATAAAGTTGAATTTGTATTTTACATTTGATCAATTTATTGAATTTCGATGCTGCCAGGAAGTAAAAAAAATAAAACAAATATTTTTTTAATATTACTATTTACAATATTTTCAATTTGTGTAAATAGTGTGAATAGGGAGAGGATTAATTATATTGTTGACAGTACTATTAATAAATTTAATTCTCATTTATGTATGTGTTTGAAATCCGAAACATATAAAAATATGTTCCATATTTATGTGAGTGAATTTTTGAAACGTTAAACTCAAATAAAACCACCATTCCGTTATCATTTTTTTTATGTCGCAAACAAAAACTGTATTACGTTTAGTACAAAAATTTAGTTATATAAAAAAATTAATAGAAAATACTAGTTTAAAATCTTGATGTGTAAGAAAGTAAGTCGAAGGTCTGTATTGGACATCTTCTTGTGTTGACGGTGTGGGTATTTGAAGGTGCGCTTCAGCAAGAATTTGTGCGGCAACGCGAGCTCCGGCGAAGACTCCAGAAGGAGCGCCTCCTCTCTGGAACTGAGCAAGCCGCTCACCATCGTGCGCAAGCTCTTGTTCAATAATAACAACAATGTGAACAATACGTCACAGCATACGGCGGAAAAGGCCTCCAACCTACAGAGACATCCCTCTGTGACTAACCTGACGGAGGTATCACTTGAAGTGTTTGACATGTTGTTAGGGCAGGCATGGCAAAATAATCACCGTTGGCGTTACGCTCTACAATGCATGGACACGTTTCCCAAGGATATTGTTTATTGATGTCTAGTGTAGTATTTTTTCGCAATACATTTCATACACCTAGTATGTAAAGTACCGAAATTCATTTGTTGTCTGTTGCTCTTATTTTGTTTAAATTTTAAAACTAGAAAACTGATGTTTTTCAAATAACTTCAATGAAAACGTCTACATACAGACTTCGTTACAACAATATTATTAATAAATCAAGATCAAATATTTAGTGTACTTTTTAATTTGCATTATGAGAGGTATCCATAGTAACCAGAATATGTTTTTTACGAAGGCTAGTTCTTCTTATAAGCAAGTGTACTAGATGCCTTTCTTATTAGTCAATCAAGATGTATTGTCGTAGGAACGACGTTTCTAATATGACTGTCCAGTTGTATGATTTGCGTGAGACAGATAATTAACAGTTTTCATCAAAACTATTTAAACTATTTTCTTGCTGAGGAAAACTTTCACAGTGCTTCGAGTTACTTTTACAGAAGAGCCACCTTTCCTGAAATCTTGGAAACCACAAGTCATTCAAATCGTACAGTTACGACACGGCATTGATATCTAGAAAACATTGCTAATCTTGTATGGAGAATACTTTGAATATTGTTATTTAATTATGAAAGTAAATTGATCACACTATTTCCACTAAATTTACTATTGTGTACACTCTCGTGGTTTTGAATAGTTAAAAATCACAAAAAACTGAATCAGTATTCTTAGCTAGTCAGAAGATAATCATAAAAGCTCCAGTGGGACACTATCCCTAAAACTCTACCCTTAAACGAAAAAAAATGATTTATTAGAATTTTCACGTGAGATCACTTATTATCATGCTCAATGGAATACTGGAATGATCGACATTTTTTTTATCATGAATCTGATTCGTACAGAAAAAAATGCATGCAATCATGTCTCATTTATTTTATAAATTGTCTTAATTTTTTACGTAAGATCTTTTAAAAAATTAAGATCTAGCATTTAAAAAAAACAATTACCGCGATATACCAATGTGGAAAATATTACCATTTGCCATGGCTGCCTTGCAGTATAGTCTGTTCACGCGTTTTAGGTTGCTAAATGCTCAAATAATATTGTGTACACGTGCTCCTTAGATGAATGATTTGTACGCAAGTGTGTGTAGGCATTATGTTTTTTTTCTCTGTCTTTTAAATCTATTGTTGTGGTAATTTTGTTAGGTTTTGGCGCAGCTATCATCGTTACTCTCGGATAACTACTAAATGATAAATATAATGCTTAAAGTCATTGATGTTTAAAACTTAAGTCTAGACTTTAGACAGACTAATTTTTATGTTGTGTAATAATGAATTAGGTAGATACAAAATAATACTGTTAACACACTTAGTCAAAAAAAAAACACATGCATATATTTTTTTAAATAAATCAATGGTTTCCAACCTTTTTAAATTGAAAATTGCGTGGGTGGCTTTCAGTGAAAATTTAACAAATATATTTGGCATATTTTTATAATTTATTGTTAAAGTAAGCATTCAATTTACAATGGAACAAGGTTGAGAATCGCTACAACAAATCATTTATGCTTAGAAAATATGCATGTAATAGTTTAAAACGCAGTGGCTAGCACTAAAATAGTTGACTAGAATACCATACCCATTCATAGGTAGAACATCCAACATTAATATTGGCAATAGTAAAACGAGCAGCTGCTTATCAATTAAAAAAACATCATAGTAATAAAAATAATAAAAGATTTTTAGTAGTTTTTCCACATAAAATTTATTTGATCAGGACCGGTTTCGCTCATCGCTAGCATTATCAACTGATAAGAAAAATATATAAACAGTGCTATTTATACAAGTTAAATTGAAATAAAAAGTGTAAGCAACTACTAACAATGAAAAGGATTTACAAATTACATTATAATTACACAAAATTAAAATGCTTAACACCTGTAACATACAATTAAAAAATCATCAATAAATAAGTGGCAAATGAATCAATTATATACCCAATTAAAATTTGGGAAATTTTTAAACAAAATGAAACTCTACATTACTATTTACTTTCCGATCCTGATCAAATAAATTTTATGTGGAAAAAGTACTAAATATCTTTTATTATTTTTATTATAATGCCATTCCACCAAGTATTGACAGTGAACACCTTAAAATTGAACATATCATAGTATTGAAATATGTGTTTTAGAAAAAAAAACTTTGCATGTTTAATTTCATCAAGATAAATTATGTACATATAGGCTTTTTTAGAACAACTATTTAATATTTTATTCCTTCAATCATATTATATGTAGATATTTTAAATAATTTTATTAATGCCATTTCAATGTTAGAGATAGTTATTCGTAAAAAATGGTTTACTTTTTATTGTTAAATACATTTTTGTTTAATATTGTATTTTATTTACGACAGAAATATTTCAATACTAAATAGATATTATCTGAATTTTAAATATCATTAAAAAAACAAAATCTCGTGACGTTATTTTAGAAGGACCATTTACGAATTGTGTTTTACGCTTTATTTAGTAAATTGATTAAGGTTTTTTTTATAATCAATGTGGCGATGGGGAACCATCTAAATTTAACTTGAAATATTTGAGCAATATAAGATTTTGTTTTATTGTTTTGCTGCTGATATCTATCATTTAGTAATATAAAAAAAATGAAAATTGAACACATCCCAGGGTACACAATCCTTATAATTGACCCTTACCCAAGTCATAAAACAGACACCCTTTAAATTCAGCAATGCTTTGTGATCCATATGTAATGAATTACGTTTATTTTTTTATATAAAAAGTAAGGAAACAACAAATTTTAACGTTCATTAATTCCTTCTACTTTACCATGCCATTTCAATCTTCGAGCACGTTCGGCGTCGTTGATTTAAATAATATAACTGGAACTATCGGAAAGGATTTTCATAAAAATATTAAAATTCATGAAATCGTCATTAATTCCTTTTTCTTTACAATGCCTCCCGTATGTTTCAATGATTCACAAAACATTCAATTGCCACTTGATTAAATTAATGTACTATACGTCTTGGAATTGGGTGGTTCGGATTTTATCGCAGATTATATTTATTGACGTAAAATATTATATTATTAATCTTTTTGCGTTTCAATAAGTCATTTTCGACTTATTTATCAGAACTGCGTAATTATTGATTAAGTCTAAGAATGTTAGTAATCAAAAAGGGTTTCAATTGAGAAGTTACGGAATGAAATATTTTTTGTTTTAAATAGGTACTATAGAATTATAATATCACAGCAATTGTAATATTATTTGATATTCACATTTACTGTGTTTACAAAAGAAGAAAAGATGCTAACAGACATAAGTAACGTTTTATCAAATTTTATTTACATTTCTGCATTGAAATATGTTCTTCAAAAGTGAGAAGACTATCCTAATCAATTTATTGTTATGTCTTTATTAATTGAGCTCAATATACTGTAAAAATTCATTAAAAAATCAAACAAACACAAATATACATTGCCACTTAAATTTTTCGGCCTACTCAAAAGTTTTTGGCAAAAGGAGTTTTACCAAATATTCCTTCAGTAATTGTACATACTGGCGGCTTACAACTTCGCAAAAAATTATCACTCAGCAATATACTGCGATGATATTTTCTGACGTCGTTGTATATGAACCACCCTCATTTTAATATTACGCATCACAAATACAAGATTGTGAGGTGTTCAGATGCCAGGGATCAATTCAGTAAGTATCCTGCCGGCCAAGAGAGCCAACAGATGCCGGTTCCCGCAACATATTACCATTGCATCTCTCGGTTTGACCCTAAGGTCAGACAATACATGACATAATATAAATATATAAATAGTAAGCATTTTTTGTTTATTTTTTACGCCAACATGCATGTCAATTGTACAAGCCTGAAAAAAATATATTTGCTGTTCAAGTCAAAGTATACGAATTTCAGCTTGTTTTGAATAATTGTGTTATGTTTGGATTTTAGCCCTTATTTTTATTTGTTTTTCGATTGGCAATCTGATTAACTCTTTCTTACTGTCAGACAATATATTTCTCTGGCGCGTTTGTTTTTTTTTTAAATATAGAACTTTAATATTGAAGTTCTGTTATGTATTAACCAGTCATTGTTTGTGACTGTTATATGCGGGTATAAAAAGCAAAATAAATACAATATCCAGATATATACAGCTTTTATGAACTGACAGTAGATTCTTTATTTATCTTTTTAATACATTAAGTGATGATTGCGAGAGTGTCGTAAAAACTGTTACGTACATATTGTCTTTAACTTTGAATGCCAAATTACACGATTTTTTTTAATACATCGAGAATTCCCAATTACATAAATAAATAAATTTTGTCATTGAATGCAAAAAATAATCGAAACCCAATTTTTATAAAACTTTACAACTATAATGTTGTTTGGCGTTACTATAGGTCATGTAAGATAAATTTTCTTTTCGTCTGTAATTTGTGAAATTGAACAAACTGAAATTCAATTATTTAGTGTAGTATTTTATGTATTTATATTTTTTCGAAAAGTTTTCTAAAAATCAGAATAATCTAGTACTCGAAAGATATGTCGTCGGTGTACTGCCAGAAAACGTTAAGTCAAAAAACCTTGGTTTGAGATAATTGGCTTTTTCGAATATCATTAAATGAAGCGTGGTTGTAGATAATAAAAACAATAATACATGAATAAACAACAATTAACCAAAAAAAAACGTTTAGTGGTCTAATCGTCTTTGGGAATATGTAGAGATAAGAAATTTGTACAGCATAAAAGTTATTTATAGTTTTCCGGCAGTTATTATTGCAAACAAAATTTACTTAGTCTTATTACTTCTTTATGTATCGAAAAAAAATAAAATTAATATCAGAGGACTTGTGTTTTCTTGTTTTAGATCTATTTAGCTACATTCATAACTCAAAACACCCATTTTTTTACTAAACGGTTTTTGGCAGTATACCGATGATATAATGTGTAACGAATTACTTTGATACTTTGTTATAACTTTCGCTTTTGATTTGTAAATAATTCATATTTTGACGTGATCGAATTGTATTTAAAAAAAGAATACCAAAAACCAAAAATTACATGTTGATGATGTCAAACCGTCAAAATAAATATTCTCTGAGAAATTTAGTATTGATAAACATGACTAATGTTACAGCGCACACGTGATTAAAATACAACTTACCCAAATCGTTGATGATCGATTTAGACAAACTTAAATATATTTTTTTAAATAGCAAAATAAATCAACAGGCGGATGTAGACTCGTGTTGCTTTCAGCATATTACCGAAATAATCGTCGCATGAAAGGTTTACATTATGAAATATAAATAAAATACGATCAGACGTAAAAGTTTGACATTGCATGATGTGTTTGGCTTTCCAGTGCTACTGCTTTGAACAGTGTGATTTATTTATATCATCGCTCATTTCTAAACAATTACTGAATGCTAAATGCACATTTTCTCCACCTGCCCAGTTTCTCAAAGAAATGTCAACATTGAAAAATACTATAATACATACGTGTGTGAATTTTGCGCATTGATTTTTTCTAGATTTCGCATAAAATAACGCTGAAATATTCCTAGTAACAACTTTACGACGCTATAACAAACTGCTTTGAAACTATAGAGTGCGGACCGTCCTCATTATTAACATTTTTAAACGATTTTCTATAACACTATGTACTTGTGTTTTTTTTTAAATAACACAGTTTTTTTTAATTCAGGGAAACCAATCTACAATTTTTATATGAATTTTATCATTTTTTACACGGTTTTTTGTGGAACGCATCTACCGCGTTAAAAAAGGATTGAGTGTAAATAAATCACGTCCTTATATCTGTCCTTATACGATCCCTGTCATCATGAAATGTACAAATCCGAATGTATGACTATTTTAATTCATCGTTCATTCCCCGATTTAGGATACAATATGTGAGCCTGAGTGGTTTAATTGATTATTGACTATTGGCATCGCTTGAGGTTTCACAAGACACCCCCTCATTTTTGCTACCCGGGGCGTACTAGGGTCTCCAATCCCGGGATCAGGGATCCCGATCGCTTAGTACTAATCCGTACCAATAGGACGACACGTAAAAATCCCTATTTAGAGCATTAAAAAAAAATCAACAGCGCTGGATTCACTGACAGACGTAACTTTTTCAATTGATGAAGATAAAAAAAGGTCTCCGACTTCTGAATAATTGTAGAATCTGTCAATTCGTAACTTTTAAAATGTTGGAGCTAAGAAAAAAAAGGATCATAGACTTTTAAATGACTGTAATGTCCTGATTACCAACTTTTTCGGCAATGACCGCAAGCAATTGTGGCATGATGTTATGGTGAATGATCGATCCCGGGATTGAAAGATTGTGAATCCCGAAATCCCTGGATCACAAAGCGGGTACGGGATTAGAAGCCCTTGTGCGTACAACAGTTTTGCTTATGGTCTATAGATAAATATATTTTGGGAAATTACATTTGAATCTACAGTTATTCTTTCTCGTGCTATTTACAGAAAGTTATTTATTTATACCACGCTTTATCAAATACTGCAATCTGCTTTGTAATAGTTTAATTCGATTGGAATTCGTATTATATTCCGTCATCCATTGTGTGCTCGTTACTGGACACATCAAGATACACAAAGCTAATTCAGCGCTACCATTTTAGGTTACTAACAATCCAGAGACGAGGTCTAAATATACCTCATTGTGAAGTTTCAATTTATGATACTATTCTGATTGCTGTGAATATTTTAGGTTTGTACGGGTAGAATTTTTAATAGAATCTATGGCAAGCCATCAACCTCAATGTACATTTGGGTTGAATGAACACCGATGTTGTTCTACACTAGCTTATTCGTTATTACTTTTAAAACAAATGAGAGATTATAAATTATGGATCAACATTTTTTACTGCAGCACTCTATAAAGAATTGTTCGTTTAATCATCCTCTTTATTAATAGTGAATGGGATGTAAAATTCCATAAAAAAACCAAGTACAAATCAAGTATTCGTCGAAGGAAAATCACTTCAAATATTTGAAATAGAAACGGTCCAATATCAATATAAATATTTTTTCAACCACGCAATAAGAATCTTATATACTTCCAGTTTTCATTTCCTCATCCATCTCATTTGGATCCGCCTATGTTCACTTGCGGTTCCGCGATTCTTCCTAACATTTATTCTCCGTACGAGAAAATTTTCGTACCTAAAAAAACCTCTGGACACAGAATATTCCGTACACTTTAATATTCCACATTCAACATCGAGATCGTACATGTTTTCGAATTAAACGTACGAAATATACATAACATTAAATCTTTTGCTTGTTTTGGAACATAATTTAATCCCGATAATTTTTGACACCCATGACTTTTGTTTAATGCTCGAATTTAAATATGATAATATAATGTCATGAACTATGGCGTGAAACCGAAATAGTTATAAAAAAAACAATATAATTCTTGTGGAACCGAATACTTACTTTGCTATTTTTACTTAAATACAATGGAGTCTACCAAGTAAATCATTTAGAAAATCTAGTTAGAGCAATAATATAGTCAATGGGGCGAAAAAGTCAACTTATTGAATTACTTTGTTATAATAATATCCGCGTCTAATGATTTGTTTTATATCCTAATTAGTAAACGTTAATAAATATTTTGATTTCGCTTGTAAATTAATTTATTCGATCATAATGTTTTTTTGCCCATGCTTGCTTTTGACTGACGGTGAATTGTTTTTTTTCAATATCAAACGAGCTCGTCGAATGCATATGAAGTGAATGTGCGTTGAAGTATCATCAGTCATATTAAAAAAAAACTAAGAATTAAAATATAATTACAGTAATAGTTTAGTGACGTCATTAAGCGGTACGGAATGCGCCGACATTCCGGTAATTAATTTCCACACTCATTATAAATTCATTTCTAACAGTAAAACACCTTTTACTATCGAAAATATAATTGACGCAACAACAAATAATGAGATTAATATTACTTTTAACCTTATACTCTCATTTTTTTACGACAAGACAGACGTTGAACGTTGGGATTGCAATATAGGTATTACGGAATCCGGGATCCCGGTATTCACTGTGTTTTTTTCGTCCTATATTGCAATTCCAACTGGCCATATTTTTTAGTATACCGATATTGATATCTACATACAATACCGGTATTTCGTATTATTATATATTCGTCCGGTATTTAAGAGAGTAGCTTTGAGTTCTTCGTTCTTTCGAAAATCAGTTCCATGTTAGAAACTCCATTTTCCGTTGAATACCTAAAATGGTGATTTCTTCTGGCAAATTTTGATCGTATCTAAAATATAATTACTAATATAAAAGATCTGGAGATATCAACGCGCCGGTAATTAAGCGTACTGTCGCGTGAAACCTGACGTTATATTGTCACCGAGATGTGCACGCAACGCTTTTGGTTTTGAAAAGTTTTTCTCTTTTTCCAATTTCCCGCTTTTTAATGCAGTCTACGGCGAAACGTAGTCTGCGCCTGCGTATTCGCCGGGCATGTTCGTAAATTTAAACCGCGCGACATATTTTTTTTATCGAGTTTTTTTCCGTGAATCAAAAGTAATTTAATAATTATGTCGTATCCTTTACTGAATGCAAAATTTACGTATAAACAGTAAAGTTAACGTGTTCATAGTTGCTCATAATATTTATATGCCGAAGAGAGGTGAACTTGATAAAAATGTGCATCGATTTTGGACTATGTTTTTGTTTTCACAATGTAATTTATATTTGAAATATATCACATTTATTTATAAAAATCTATATCTTTTTCAAATGGCCATATCGGCGTATTTATCCTTCTTATTTTCACATTAATAATTTGTAAATATTCAATATTATTATTTTTTGTTTATTGCTAAAATATGTACCATTTTATAGCGCTTAAAAAGTGTCGTGGATAATGTCACCGTTTTAGTTATTTAAATTTAAAAAAATATTTTTATTTTATGTTTTAGCAATCATTCAAACACTTTTTATTTCCTGTTTTACCTTATCATCGTACTTTTTTAAAAATTATTTCCATATTTTTATTTTATTGTAAAATACCTGTGATTGACGTTTTGATAAACCTTCTCTCTTATATGTACAAAATCTTTATTATTATTTGTTAATCAACTATATGAATACAACATTTGTATTTAATGCTTTCTTCTATCTGCCTGGTGGTTGGGTATGGTATATATGCATGTCTGAATTACTTTTGGGTGTTTATGCTTGGCTATTTTTCAGTGTTTTTTTTTCTTTCGATAATATTTTTGTTTGTAAGTCTACTAAATATTTAATCATTAAATGGAATTCTTGGTAAAGATATTTAAAAACAGTCATTCTCAAATATTCAAAAAAATATTGATATTCTTTGGTGCACTGCTGATTTGATTATAAAATAAAAATACAAACAAAGCATGTCTTCAATAATTAATACCATTTTAATATTTTTTAGAATTTAGCAAAACGGAACAAAGTAAATTTTTAATTGTAAATAAATATATGAAAGACAGGAAATTTATTCAAAGAATGAAAATCTGAATGATTTTAGAGAATTAATAATTGAATTTATATCACTCACTTTCTTTATGTTGGTGAATCATCAAAATGGTTAATATTTACTCTTATACATATCGGCAATTAATTATAAAGGATTTTTATAAAATTATATTTTTTTCAAAAAAGATTCATTGATTGAATTGGCAATTACTTGGTAGAACTCCATTGTAATAGGGTAAAAATATCAAGGTATTTAGTACATCAGTTTTTTTTATAATATTAATTTATAGCTATTTCGGCATGCGCCATCGTCAGAACTATGATATATTCTTTCGAATTATTTATGAATAACACAATATTATTCCGAATCAATAATTTGATCAGTTTGTTCCTTTTTGCTCTACTTCTACATTTATATAATATATTGTGTTAGGTAAAATTTGCATTGATATTAAAACAAGATGGCTAATTTTATGCGAAAAATACATTGAATGAATATAATCAACATATTTTAACTCTGTCCAGACTCCGTTCGTGAGGCAGAACACTCCTCATCCGAAAGACTTGAAAGCGAAAGCCCACAAGTTGTTTTCATCGTCGGCAGCCAACGCGCAAGCGGCCGCAAACAGCAACAGCGCCGCCCTGGACAAAGACAAGGATAAGGATCACAGAGAAAAAGTTCCCATCATTGAAAAAGAGCCTTTCGAGAAGAGGGACTTGGCTGTCATGGCAGAGGCGGAGCGTGAGGCGAAGGCTGCTTTGGAAGCTGCTGAAAAGGTAATTATACAAACCAACAATATAAAAAAAAAACCGGAATATAACTGATTGCTTAACCACTACCAAGCGGACACAGGTGTCCGAAACATATGCAAGCTAGCACGGATGTCCAAGACATTTAAAAAATCAAATGCTTGGTATTCTAATAGAATATAAGCAATAATTTGATGAATATGTGTAGTGCTATCTATACTGAGTCAATATAGGTTTTTAAAATATCGAATTCGAGTGTATATTAGGCAAAATTATTTTTCTCAAAAACACGCAGTATCTCTTGGACATATTAATGATTTATTTGCGCGGTATTTAAATGGTTAATAATGTAATTAGTGAAATTCGTCTATAGCATGGGTGTCCAACCGGTAGATCGCGATCGACCGGTCGATCCCGAAAGCTTCCATGGATTTCGAAAAATATATATAATTTAAATATAAAATTTACAAAATTACTAAAATTGAATTATTTTGTAAGCACATACTATCTAATGATATGTATTTCGCATTTAAAATAAGCATTTCTAAGTTTGAAGAAAGGAAAAAACCCTACTAAATAAAATTTCTTATGAGAATTATGTTAGAAGTCGATTGCGAGAAAACTTAAAATTGAAAAGTCGATCCCAGGGCAAAAAAGGTTGGACACCCTTGGTATATAGTATAGAGTAGTTCTCAATTACGTTTTGTGGTGGGAACCAGTAGCGGCCGGTCAATGTGGCATTTGATCAATGCACCCCTTGTATATGCAGGGGCGGCTATATTTCATGAAATAATATTCAAAAATAACATTTATACCATTCCCTCATTTTAAATTCAATAAAATAAAAAAAAATTTTAAATTCAATAAAATATTCTTTTCTAAAATATTTATTTATACATGACGAATTCAAAATCAGTGAATGTTATGTTTGAATATTATTTCATGAAATGCCCCTGCATATACAAGGGGTGCATTGATCGAATGCCAAATTGACCGGCCGCCACTGGTGGGAGCCTTCTGTAATGTTATCAACATGGTGAAACTCCTAAAATATATTTTTCTATACTGTGTAAAATTGCATTGCTGATGATCAAATAATATTTTTATTTCAGCAAAAGGCGCAAGAAAAAGCACCATTGGCAACACTGGCGACAGCTGAAGACATTCCGCTAAGTGCCGAAAACGACTCGTCAGAAGAAGAGTCCAATCAAAATGATGATGATTCTGATACTGAAGAGGTTAGTTTTATTGTTAAAAATTCTCAATATTATTACTTTTCATTAACAAAATCATCCATTATGATGTGAAGCTACTAACATAATATAAAATTCATAGGTCATTGGGTCTTTTGTCGGGATCGCAAAAATCTTAATTTTCACCTCAAATTTTTACAACATAGCACGAGATTTTCAAAATTATTGTTGATTTAAGTCAGTGGTTCCTACAGACCCCCAGGGGTCTCTGGTCCGTGGCCGGTCAAAATTAATTTGGGGGTGTTATTTCCCTTGGGAGTTATTTCACTTGGGGATCCGTGGTCAAATTTTTCTCCATGAAGGGGTCCGTGAGCATAATATGTTTGGGAATCACTGATCTGAGTGAATAGAAAACACGTCATAATTGTCTATTTTAAATGTTTCGGTTGTGATTGTCAGCAGTTTTAATGTAAGGAAATAATCCAAGTTGTCATTGGTTATTTCGCTTCTATGTATACCCTTCATATAATTCATGCTTGAATATAATTACATCAAATACAGATTATATATCGTCGGTTTAATGCAAGAAGTCATTTAGTGACATAATTTTGATTGTGAGATATTCAACATTAAAGTTTTCACTACATTTTATCAGGTATATCCAAAATTAAATTAAAGTCTTTTTGAAAAGCCTCACAAAAGCCTTAAAGTAGATTCCAGAGACATTTTACATTATAAGTTACCGCACATAGTAACTTTTTGCAAAAATCATGTAACAACGAATGCACTGAGTGGTGTTCGATTTAGCTTCAAATGATTTGTTTATTCGGTAAACCGTGACCAAATACGTAGATTGTGACATCTAACTCAGTTTTTACCGACATGTCACTTCTTCGTCACTGACTTCTTGCAGCAAACCGACATCATCTGATGGTTTTAATTTATTTCTGGTGTAAGCATTGAAAATTAGAGATTTATCTCTTAAGTTTTCTTCAAAGTTTTGGTGTCGGTATTAGTAACATACTAATAATTAACCATAAATACTAAAATTAATCAATTTTTGTTACAAAATATTCATCTTTTCTCATACTCCTCTAAAATATAGTTACCAATTAACTTCTCATTAACATAAGTATTAATTTTTAATTTTTGGGTAATAGGAGAAAATATCCATCAAATTTTGAATATTTCACAATTCATTTACAAATCCTCATGAAACAATTAACACGAATGGAAAAATCAAATAATGCGGTTATTAATCGAATATCGCATGGTCGCATCCAGGAATACACGGGGCCGAAGCGAGTCGGCTTCACGTCCGGTCCCGCTCCCGGAGACGAGGCCGATGAAGATGACGAATCTTCATCAGCCCTGAACTCCGCGGTCATCGACGGTGTCAGGCTTCGTAAGAGGCGGAAGACCCTCGACGGCGACCAGGAAGACCTTAGTGTTAGAAGCCGACTGCACCGGAGGGACACTCCCCACCATCTCAAGAACAAAAGAGTCCACTCTTCGCTAATGGACAAGGATAAAGTGGAGACGCTGTTGGCTCAGGTCATTATTCAACTCTTATGAATGACGGTGCCTGATTTTTTTTTTGCTTTTTTGTTTGTGTAAATTCTTTATGTTCTGTTGCAGTATTTTTTGTTTTACTTTCTATATAGCTTTTTATTTTAAATATGTTTATGAAAGCTGTCTTAGAAAAGTTTTTTTTTTTTTTTAATTATATTATATGTCACATGCACAACCCACGTTCAGATTTTTACTTGGGAAACCTTCCCTGAAAGTATTTTTTTTCAATAAAAATAATTTGGCATTACAACTAATGCCAATGCACCAAATATTTTAAAGATCATTCGAGGTAAAAACTATGAGAATTTTTTGTAAGTTACTCGAAGTAAACTGACATTGACCTTACGAGGAATCGAACCCAGATCCGACTGACCGGAAGAGCAAGCTCTAAACAACTAGTCCATAGTGGACTTTTATTTCTGAGGTGTCATATTTAACAAACTCAATGTTGAAACTCCCCTACGACACACGATGCTAGCACATACTGCCTATTTCCATTACTGCTTTACAAAACAGCTGATCATCATGTCACTATGTCCATATAGTCCTCAGCACAGAACTGTTTGTCATCTTTATCAACGTCTTTTTAATACTTTTTAAAAATAATTGACATTACAGCTTACGCCAATGCGTCAAATATTTTTAAAGTTGAAAGATCATACGAGATATACTCGATGAGAATTTTTGAAAGTCACATGAGATTTAACCCAAGGAGAATTGACTTCACAAACACCCATGTCTTAGATCTCAAATTAAAATTGAAAAAAAAACAATATTGACATTGACCTTACCGGGAATCGAACCCGGACCCACCTGATCGGAAGAGCAAGCTCTTACCAACTAGACCAAAGCGGGCGACTTGCATTGTAAACATCAATTAACTCTTAGTTTAATTAACAGAGAACTTGCTCTGTTAAAAAGTTACCAATATTAACTCTCAGCCAAGTTCTGCAGTTCTGCATGTTTCGTGCGCCGCTTTCATAAACTGCTTGTAAATTTTCCTAGACGAAAATGCTACTAATGAAATATTCTCCATGAAGAAATCTGATGCTTGGTAATTAATTGTATCGTTAATAAAATGATAATTTCAATACACTTAATATTAATTTAAACATAATGTGATTCATTAACCTTCTAACTTCAGCATATACTGTATATAACATTGTGTATCGCAAGATTTATACAAATAATGAAATAATTTTATTGTTTTATTTTTATTGCTTAATTTTAATTTCCATTTTATTCTAAAATTATAATTGCACAGGGTTGCAAATAAAACATTATACTATTGTCTGTTTATTTTGCATGTTTTTCTTTGTGATTATACAAAAAAAAACAAAAATCCTGCTTCATAATTTTGTCTAATGCTAATATGCTAATATACTAATACATATAGACATTCTGCTGTATTTTTCAAATGTTGTATGTTTCCATAGGGTTTGTGTTGGTAATCAAATTAAATTATCTCTCAGTAAACGGTTGATTGATTTAAATGCTAAATACAGTGGTTTTCCTCTGTCTTTTCTGTCGATCTGATTCTGTACTTATTCAGTTTGAACCCAACCAATATTTGTTACCTTTGGCTTCTTGTCAGCATGATACTTCTATCCACCATCAAAGATACTACACCAACCTGTAGCGTGTTCAGACCGTGATAATTATATCACAGATTACAGTCTCTGAAGGAGAAAAACTCCATTTGTAGTACTCTGAGGATTTAGTGACGTCTATTGGTCAGTCCGATTGAGCAAAGATGCTGCTACTCGCATACTATCATTGGTCTCATAAAAGTGTGTGGATCAAATTCCCAATAAATGCAAGAACAACTTTTTTTAATATACCTTATACAAAGAAAAATTCTTGAAGTCTGTTCTTTAAATTCACCAATCCTTGAACTTAAATATTCGGAAATTGCATATCCAATACCAAGAAATGACTGTTTAAATAATATGATATTAAAAATACAATATAACAGCTTATCAGTTGCTAATGTATCAGATACTATGATTTTTTTTAAAATTACATTAGAAAAACTTTAGATTTTCTAAACCAGTTGAAATTAACTCGAGGAGAAAAGATGTGACACCCATGTATTAAATCTGAAATATCAAATTTAGTCCTGACCTCGGAGAGACTTGAATCCAGAAGCATTTAATCATTCAGGTTAAAATTTTACTGCTAAATCACAGATGCTGACGGTATATAATCCACAACTGACACATGTCGTTGGCATGCAAAATTGGTCCCATTCTTCAATGAAAACTAAAATATTATGAATTTAAAACAGATTACACTATATTGCTTCTGCTTTAATTAAGAGATATTGATTCCTTTCGGGCTATTCGATCATATGTCAAGGAATATGGTTTAAAAATAATATATATATTTTTTAATACATGCTTGTTTTCGTTTATATAGGCACTTAGAAGAAAAGACGAAGATACGAATGCGAGAAGAGTTAGTTATTCAACACCACCCGAGAGCATAGGTGACTCAAATGATGGTGAGTGATTTTTTTACACTGTTTTAACATTGTCTTATCCAAATAAGTTGATTATTATATTTACAGGAATACAGAAACCGTTGACACAGAAAGCGATCACAGCTTCTGCGATTATCAATAATGACACATTATTCTCTCCATACGGAATTCATTATCATTAGTAAAAATTATAATACAATTTAGCATCGAATATCAACTCTTTTTTTACACGAAATAATTGTTATAACGATAACCGGAAACAATAAACACAAAAGCGGATAATTGTATGTCCAGTCGCTCATAAAAGTCCCGGTATATAATGAAGTAGCGGTGAATAGTATTATTCTCTCCAAATCAAAATACTATTATGAATAAAATTTTGTGTAATTTACTTGTTGGGTCTTCGTTATTGTCTTTTTTACACGATCTTCAACTTTTCTATGAATTCTATCACTTTTTTTTACACTTTTGTTATTAGTCAGTATGTATTGTTTACTATTGCAATAAATCACATGATTTAGTGTCTTTTGGCATGATTAAAAATCAATTATGAAAGTTTATTTAGTTGCGTCTTTAGATTTATTTAGACATAAGTATAAATATAAGGTAATATAACATAAGTATAAATATAACGACTTTTATTGCCAAACGAACTATAGATTTTTTTTCGCGCAAGTCCTTTGATATTTTTCATTTTTCCGTGCTAAAACTCCGAGTTATATGTATGGTTCTCGCAACACATGTTCGTACGAAAACTTGCAAGTAGTTTTATGAATAAGGTTGACATCATATTTCTTTACAAAAATGATTAATCAATAACCATTTTCCTGTTGATATAATATGTATATATTTTCTCTTTGAATATTCAGACAACTTGTTTGTATCTAAAATTTCCCGCGAGGCATAATTACATCTTATCTGTCATATCATCAATAATATTCAGCGAATGCGGACAGGATGATCAGTGGCGTAGCTAGAAATTTGGGGCCCTCGTGCATACGTCACGCATGGTCCCTCCACGCAATTTGTTATATTAAGTATGTAGAAATTTGGGTTTCCCTTTTTGCTGGGCCTTCATGCATTGCATGGCTCTGCTGTTAGGTGGCTACGCCGCTGAGGTTGATCTACTATTTGATTACAATTTATAGTTATTTTTGTAACAAATTATCTATTTATGCTCGACTTTTTCCGGCAAATGAACACACCTGTAGCTATTAAATTTCCATGATATCAACTCCGAAGATAAGACAAAATCTTATCAGTGATGTTTGCATTTTGTGTTAGTCGATAAATAATAATAGTAGTCCTCTACTAGGGCTAGTCGGTTTTCGAATACCGGTTATGAGCACCCGGTTTTTATGCGAAATTCGTAACATCCGAATCCCGGTTTTTTGTTAACTTGGTAACCCGATTTCAAATGCATATTAGAAGTAATTTTCTTTTTTTTTTTTTACTGATATTCAATAAAAACGTTTGTCATTTTACTTGAAACTGTTTTGGTTATAATTAAAACGAGATGAAATATGTAGTTAACCTTTCAACGCTCGAGGACTTTTTGCGAAATATTCGCATGACCCGTAGCTTTTATAAAAATAATTATATCTCTAAAACTTGGGTAAAATAAAAATCATTAGCAAAATAAAAGATTGTTTATAATTAACGAAAGCTTTATTTACAGGTTTTCACATTTATATATTATTATACATTAAAGTTAAGGAATTAAAATGATAAAAATTAGACAAAACTTAAACAATTTAAACCATAAAATTACAAAAAAATAGAGAATTTTCTAGGTATGGAAAAAATCTGTATTCCCATTGAAATATGTTGTATGGTGTGGATAAAGCTGATTTATTACGGTTCTCCTAACACAACGCATATTCCAAGAGTCGACCTTGTAACTCCGATGCTTATATTACTCAATATGACAAAAATATTGAAAATATACATCGAAACTGAAAATAAAATAAATTATGGATCGATCGATATCTCAAAGTCATCTTTTCTGTAAGCTAATATTCATATTTTGAATACTATTATCATAAATCAGTGTAATTCGATAGCGAAATGTACCATAATCACTGGTCCCGTACGGGACCGCCGGGCGTTTAAAGGTTAAATAATGAGTACATCAATGAATGCGTTAAAAATATTATATTTTGTTTATTTTAAAAATATTTTTTAACATTTTGACTTTGTTGCACTTATCGAGTAGGTATAAATAATCCACCTCCGAATAGGGCCACTGAATAAATAAATTTTATTATCTTTTTTAACTTATCTTAAAAAAACAAATGATTTTTTTTTTTGTAATTTTTATTGAACCGGTCTAAACCGAATTTCAGGATAATATATTGAAATTGAAAACCGGTTTCCTCAAAAGTCGGTTTTGTATAAGCCCTATCCTCTGCCCACTCGAGATTGGCGAGCGAATGAGCGACTTATCAATCGGCAATCAGGCTCGAACATTTTACGTTTTCTCTCTGCAAGGTGATTTTTCTCCTCCATTGTTATTTTATTATTCAACTCGAGTGAATCGGTCGTGTATGGTTGTCAAAAAAGTGCAAAGTGTAGTATGTTTTTGAACTGTGAGTGTGAGATAAGCATTGTTTAATTTATTTCGTATTATGAATACGTTTTTTTTTTTTTTTATAATATTGGTGAAAAATGTGCGCTCGTTTTTTAATACTTATGTTATATATCGTGTCTTTATTTTAGTGTTACGCGCGCGTGTGTGTGTGTGTGCGTGTGCGAAATTTCCTCGATTAAAAGATGTACCCTTATTTGTATATACCCCCTTTGGAGACGTTTGCTATAGCGTGTGCGGTAGTCCCCTGTATAGCGGTCCCCCCTATATCGTAGTTATTTTTTACAAAACGATAAAATTTCAATGTCAAATTGTAATTTTAATAAATAATTATCTGGGCCCATTAGAGGTGGTTGAAGTACGCCATGTGGTGTTTTAGAAAAAAATAAGTTAGATGCGTTGTAATATTCTACACGTCTTAAAGTATCATACAAGTGAAGTAACATCAGTTAATACACATTGCAATAGAGTCCACTGGTATCAAAAGCATAACTGTTTCATACATGATGTATGGAACAGTTCTGCTTTTGATACCAGACGACTCAATAGTGCTATCTCCGTAAAATAAAAATATGCAATCCACTATAACACCAAGTAAAGACGTGATTGCAAGTCCAAGAAAAAAATGTTATCATTTTACTAGTTGGCTCACTTCACCTATCGAGGGCTCATATATATTATTAGAAAAATATTAGTCAGTAGCTTGACTTCGCTGGATGTATTCTATGAAATATATATACATAAAAGTGGAAAAAATGTTTGATTTCGTTCAATTCGCAAAATAGAATTGAAATAACCTAACCTCAATTTTTTGATGGGTGTCTAGTTCCCTACAACGTAGTATTTCTATAGCGTACTCCCAATATCGGGTCGACTGTACCAACAATAAAAAAATAACGTAACGTAGCGTCATCGTTAGAGATTATAAGACGCAACCCGAATTCAGATGCATACAACAAAATAGGAAGAAAAAAACTTGTTTATAATTACGGTATTCAATTTCAGACTATCCTTGCATGCGTTATTGGTGAAAAATACCAATGTATATTAGGTTCTATAAAGATTAAAAAATATTGTTGATTTTTGCCGTGATGAAAAAATCAGCAACATCTAACAATGCTGCAATAATTTATAATTTGAATTAAAAATGTACTCAGTACGACGAAATAACCGCGAAATTCAACAAAGATTATTGTCTTGGTTATGTTTCATCATATCTAGATTTTAAAGGAAGTATCACAGAATTTATCGCACAAAAATGCATTTTTATTACTATTAGCATTCCGATTAGGCAATTTTTCATAGGCGCGCTATCTCATATTATGATAAAGCAACAAATCAAACAAAGATAAACGTGAAAACTGTGCTAAGGTTTTATTTTCATTCGAGTATAATTTGCAGATGTAGTCAAATCTATAATTGTATAAAATTAGTGATACATTTATTATTATTCATTACTCAACATACACACAATTTTCGTTTACACTACATATTTGAAAAGGAATAGTTATTGGTTCGCATGTTTTTATTTTTTAATATGGAAAAAAATCAAACGTCAAGTCTAAGTATTGTGGTCAACTTAGGCTACTGAGGTCACGTGTTCGAATCTCAGTACTTTCAGTTTTAAAAATTGATTTGTGAATTTCTGTCCAAAGGCATTGATGTATGCGATTTATTGAATTCCCTCGCATCCAGTCTATCCTCAAAACGGGAGTAGCAAAAGCGATTAGTTAACCAGTAGTACTGCCTTATTCCTATCCTTCTATCACTACTCTCTTTTTTTTTTAAAAAAAAAAGGTTAAACAATTGAGTAATACATTACCAGTTAGTCGAGATACCTCCATTAAATGACCATATCCACCACAAGAAATGGACGTGGATTAAATAAAAAGGTTATTTTACCTGTCTGTTTACAAACTTAATTGTGTACAACTGTTTAAAAAGTTTTTAACTGTTTTATAGTAAATCTTGTGTAAAATAATTACATCCTTGTGAACACGTACATGTGAATCTATACATTTTCACTTATTTTTCTACCAATATTTTCGAATCATAAATTTTCTATGATATTCCGTTTACATTTTAATCGTAGGCCTATTTTTGGAGATAACAATATGTTAGATCCAAGCTCTTCTAGAAAATCTTTGTTAGTAAAGTGTTCTAGGAGTAATTATATATTTTTTATACATCTTGCACTCGACAAGGAAGGCGCCACACTCTGCATTCTGATCTTATATCCGTGACTATAAATATAATACACATGTGTACGAATCCATTTACACATTTAATCCATATATGCAGCTTACTAGTAAGTAAATGACGTTTGTTTGTTCTGCAAACTGCTGTGCTAATGCAATACCGGTTTGTTATCTGTTGACTATTATGCCATACTAACGTTGGAAACGCGTAATAACGTAAGTCAAATGATAACCAGAGTGTGTATAGATTTAAAATTTGATCCAGAATTAGTGGTGTCCCAGTACCAATAATAAAGTGTGTGCCATTTAAACTGAAATTAAATTATTATCCGTCACCTGTAAATTCGGCCGGTGAACTCGGTTTCTTACTATCTAATAAGAGTTCTGCACATGCCGCAATTTGATGAATGTACCCGGTCCGAGTTCGACTAATTCAGGTCCGACCCGGTCTTTACTCGATTTTTAATATCACAGTTGTTACCCAAAGCTCAGATTTATATTTTTCGACGTGAAAAAAAACCGTTTTCTTTTATTTTCAATTATATTCATATTGTATATTATTGAACTGTTTAACTCGTCCAGTGCCCAGGACGCGTCTCACGCGTCCACGCATACTTTGCAGCGTTGCCCTCGACGCGACTCACGCGACCGGCTGTAGTTCGCTGTATCTCACTCGGTTCGCACGTCTTTCTCGCTCTCTCGCGCTAAAGCTGCACTCGCACCGAAAATGTAATGTTATATATTTTGTATGCATTTATCGATGGGGCACCGCGCCAATGTTTGCGGAAAAGTTTGGGCAGTGAATGGGTTAAGCCTGGGCACGTGCAGATCTCTACTATCTCACCGTATGCGTCGCTGCGATCGTGCAATCATAGTAGCACGTGTCAATTAATATAGTAGTATTTGATCGGAACCACGATGTTTGTTACATATCACATGTTGCAGTAGTGATATGCAGCGATATTCTCGGTTTATCCATAAGTTAGCAGAAATTCAAACAAATTATTGCGACTTGGAGCAGAATAAAGTTGATTTGATCAAGTCTCGAGACTATATTGGTGTGTGAAGTTGCTATTTTAATTATTTCGTATATCGAGATTTGTCTGACTTTTGCACGTTCAAACGTAACTCGAGGGACTTGCTTTTTAACGAATAACGCGATTTTTTACATCCATATAATTTTTAAGTCATAATTTTATTCCGATTACTTACTAGTGCTTGAAAATCAGACGATCTTACTACTAAAGCCACTCCCTAAGATTGGTATCAACATGATGCTTGCTGATTTTAAATTTTAATATATTATGTACAACACTTTCCTCTCACTTTGTCTGTTCGTTTTTTAGTATGGACTCTTAATGTAGCATCTAAATTTTACAAGAACTTGTTCACGCTGTCACTCCTTCGACCTCTGTTTTTCAGAGATAAAATGGATGCAATGTTTGGGATAGAAAACATTTATTATTTGGCCAATCGCTTTTTCTTCTGTCCGTTTTACGATTGCGTGAAAGGGAACGTAAACATCACCGTCTCATATCATAGATTGATTTAATTGGGATTTACTTAGTAGAAATCTATTAAAATAAGCTAAAAAAATAGCAAAACAATTTAGTTTTACGAAATCCAATGTAATAAAAAAAAAGTTGATATATCTCAAATACATTGCTATGTTTTACCTGTTTAACGTCGCCTATGAAATATGACGAATGCCCATTTTTTAAAAATCCATATCCACTCCTAATGTGGAGCTTAACGGGTTTTTTTCGGAGAGAATAGTGATATAAGAATAAGGGCTTGGACAAGACTAGTGGTTAACTGATCGCTCTCGGTACGCCCCGCTATTTTTGGATTGGAAGGGTGGTTGGAAAATTTTAGAAATTACAAACACCCGTGCCTTCGAAAATAAATCGATTGACAAAATGCTGTTCGCACAGAGATTCAAACTCGTGAGATCCGTCATGGAAGGCATTGACGTTGGCCACTGCGCCACGGACCCGAACACTGTTAAGCCATTCAAATATGTATGCAATCGTTTGATGTATTATTGTAAGAATGATTTGCGTCAGAAACGGTAACGTAACCTTTTTAATATCTTCGATTTCTTTGGTGATTCAGCTATCAGCGATGTCACATATTGTGATATAAATTAAATAGTGCGGTCTGAACTATGATTATTTGTTATCATACCTTGTTGAATTATTATTCTGAATCACTGGGACGTCTCTCAGTGACGTGCTTTATTTGGGATATATTATAAGTATATTCTGTATATTTTTGTATTCAACTAAAAGATAACAATTATTATTGACACAATTTGAACGTAAGTTCTTAAAGTTGCTGTGAAAATTGTTTTTCTGCATCTTTCATATGTGTGGATGATATGTATAAAAATAAATGCAACACAATTCGTAATACCTTTCTACTCCGCAAATTGACAATACGATTTCGATGGATTCGGCGGTTTCCTTGAGGAAATTCACTTTATTTAATTGAATTTAAAACTTTTTTACTGCACATTTTGTGCTACGAATTTCCGAAATGGCGGACACGTCACATTTTGTAACACAAAAATTTTGGGAAAATTTCAAAGAATTACATTTAAAAACAATAATTAAATTTTAATCGTTCAAATTATATACATTCACACAAGTTTTGTCACTAACGACCCGGGTTTTGCCTTTCGGCATCTTCAGGCTTTCAAGTGCACGGATGAACTTGAACTGACCAGTCATTGATAAACCAGGATGAACTGTCAGTTCAATTTCATCCGTGCACTTGAACGCCTGAAGATGACGAATGTGCGAAACCCGGGTCGTTAGTGACAAAAATTGTGTGAATGTACATAATTCGAACGGTTGAAATTTAATATTGAAATTCCACCAAACACCTTCAGTCGAAATCTTAAATTAAAAACAATAATGTTTTGATTACGACGATTGGGTAGTAAAATTCGTCATTTACCAAAACGTAAATGGTTGCCGGCAAGTCTCTTATTAATGCCAAATAATCCAATATTGTTTTTTATTAATAATTTGCGCAGTTAATTTTATTCAATTTGTGCGCAAGCCAGTGAATTTATAAGTCACACTTTGTAAATATAAAAAGAAACCTCAACGAACGCCTCTTCATACAATAATTATTGTTGTTTTATTTGATAAGAGCTTGAGTCATTCTCGTGCGACATAAAAATTGCGATAATGAGTCTTTTGGGCCCCAGTGTACAGTTTGAATTGACCGGTCAGGTCTTGCGTGCGATTTTTTATGAGCCTGTGCAGTTTTCCAATTAATTATTTTTTAATTGGGAATTTAAATTACCATTATTTAATATACAGCAATTATTGTTTTTAAGAGTGATTATTTTTTTCGTGTACTTTCCAAAAAACGTGTTGTGAAATTTAGTGTGAAAACATCTGTAATAAATTTATTCGGAAGATTGTGTTTTATGATAATTCATTACATTTTTTATGCAATCTTACTGATATAATATAACACTAATTAACTTTCCCTTATGCTAAATTTTCGTATCTCGTTTTATAGTAATCTCAAAATGTAATCATTTTTGTACATTTCAACATACATACACTTGTAATAAAATATATGCTTGTACTGATTGAGTGTATGAACATATTAAAATATGAACATATTAAAAATGTGAAAATAAAAAACATATTGTAAAAGAGATTTGATCTTTCTAAATTACGAACTTTACGCTTTAAAAAAAAATTCACGCCGAAGGATCGGATTCAATATAATATCTGTTTATTTTTTCGTGTATAATTACGTGGTAAATTTGATGATAGGCGACATCAATATTTTATTAGTGTGACCAGAGTTTATAAATCAATATCGTTATTAATTTTACCTTTGATCATTACTGAAACGATATAACAATATTGTATTAAGATACATGTATAAAACTTTTCCCATGTCCATATTATTTGAAAAACTGGACCGAATTTGTTTTGCTAGCGTTCAGTATCAGTTGAAAGTGGCATTTCTGTGACATACGCGTTTTCACTTTTCATGCACATGAACTATTTGTGAATTCAATGAATGATTCTTTCACATAGTATATTTTAAGTCTGCTGTGATTATTGGCTACGTTTGTATATTCTTTTTCGCATACTCTCGTGTATGAGAATTGTGACCAATTTAGAAACACTACACAACTTTTGATTAAGTGTCTCCATTCCACTATATCATCTTCAAGCGTTGCGATGGATACCTCTTTTACCTGGCACAACGCCTACCCGATAATCTCCTGCTTCTGCAGTATTGAACATTGATTCAAAACTACTTCCGTAATTATTACGTACAATTAAACTATTCAAAATTTAATATTGATTGAGATCGGTTTTTAATATTTTATTTCAAATCATAATTGAACAAAGGCGAGATCGGAATTCGAATTCAACGGTTCTGACCTGTCAATTTTTTCAAGAACAAAAACTTTCAACATCGAAATGTTCCATACAGTTAGTTTAAAATTACTTGGCTTCAATATTTAAATGCAGTATTTTTTACAGTTAACTTTCTACGCCGATTGTTTCTTCTTTTTTTTTTGGGTTTCATCTGAGAGATACAGTACTACTTTTAATTGCATTTTGTTTATCAGACTTCTGAAGTCATTCCGCTGTAACAGTATACTGATTGGCTTTTCAATCCGCCGAGCGTTCTCCTTCCGTTGCTTTTCACTGGATAGACCGAAGTTTTGTTACTCGGATAAATGAATGAACGCCTTTATAATGTGGATTATTTTTCCCACGGCTCAGCTGTTCCGGGAGAGTCGTCCGCCGTTCGTCGTCCTACAACGAGCTGAACAACATTCTCGTTACCACTAGTAATTGATGTTATAATTATCATTTTTTTTTCACATCTCGCCCCAATCTGACACAATTGTATTCTCAATTTCATCTATCTCGAATATTTTTTTAAGTAGGTAAAAATAGTGAAGTACGGTAACCATTCTATTAATGTAAGCGAGAGTAAAGAGTACGCCATGAAATTAATTATTTTTCCCTAATGCGTTTTTAATGAGAATTGTTAAACCGCTTTAATCTCTTATAATTCCACATTTCGTAAATGCGGAATTAGTACAAAAGTGTGTTTTAGTGTGTATGAGTTTGGTGGTGGCTTAACGCGTGTCAAATCACCAGGCGACACGCGTGAAAACTGCTGGATCTATGCACAATATTGTTTACGAGCGTTGACTTTTGCATTTAAACATGCGTCTTTTATCAACATTTACAATTGACCGAAAATATTGTCCAATATAGCCAGGCATTACTTATGTTATAACGATTGAAATTAAATGAAGACATTGAAAATGATTTCTACTTTATCGAATACTACTTGCGAATATATATATATAGGCAGCACTCGTCGACATCAAATCATTTAGAGATCTATTTTCGACATTGAAATGTCTCCCTATGCTGACAGCTGTTAAAATAAACCATAGGTGATAATATAATATCGGAATTATCTATGGTATACGCTGTCACCGTAGATGATAAAATAATTGTATTTTCATTGTATAAAGTTTATAAACATTAGTAATTAACTTCACTCGCATTGTTTGCATCCAATAAAATCAAATAACGTTCGTTCGGACGCAACACTCTGTGACCAACATAAACTCAACGGGTGACGTTTCTGTGACCCCTCGTGTGTTCAAGAACATAGTTCCCGAGACATAATGTAGATCTTCAGGATCATGTCCCGGGACATGTATGGGCCCTTTAAGAGTACGAGAACGGGGTTCCACTGTACGAGTGATAACCGCCCGCCTCCACAGTGAGCAATGCCGGGCATCTAGAGTTAAATTATTCTTTTGCTATGCTAATATTGGCTCGAATCTGCTCGGATTCAAGCAGAATGCATTTTGCTTTCACCTCTCCATTTGACCGGCCCGCCCACGGATCTCGAGCGTTATCTCCTTCGCGATCTCCTACCAAAGTGACAGGTCATTATTTTGTTATTACAATTCGAAATGTAACACGGCGTCGTATTGTTTGAATGATTTCCACTCAGTTGTGACTGTGTGGCCGCCAGGTGAGGCCGGCGATATGGATAGATGTTTGAAAATTCGTCCGTTCTCGAATCGCACGTAAATATTTACAGCTCCGGCAGCTATGCAAATAAAGTCGTGTCGGGTAAATTACCTTGTGCAGATTTCGAATCATTAATATTCGTGTGCGTTTGTTGTTCGCGGGTTAACTGCATACATATCGCGTTTAATATTCCGTTATAAATGTTAAAGGTACAGAATATAGGTTAATAGCTCATTCAAATATGTGTACTATGGTTTTAGTATGCAATTTTCACATCATACACAGTTTTTGTTTGTTGCTGTTGTCCAGTAAGGATTAGCGAAAAGTATCGGATGCTGTGGACAGTGACGTCTATGAACGAAACCTTTTAATCATAGTTATATATATATCGACTTTTAGTTCATTTTCCGGTAGAAAAAGAGTAGCCTGTTGTAAACTGTACACTACAATGTAAATTATATTATCATAGCTATTTCGTTTCGTCAATGTTAAATACTTTCAAATCAACATAGAGGTTTTTAATCGAGATCAACACTAATTCATTGGGAAAATGTACATATTTTTCACTGTTTAACATTACTTGTGCCCTTTTCATCCTATACGGTAAACTGCTTGAATCAACTCGGATGATTTCAATAATCTAGTCACTTTACCTTTATCAGTTAAACTTATGTTATCAACATTCAACATTTTTTCTTATTAATAGAATCTCATATTTCATCTAATCAGTTTCTAACTAGATTTCCACGCAATGGGAATTAATAATTGTCAAGAAATTGTTACATTTGTTTTTAAAAAGGGCTGGTTTCGATTAGCTTTTTCAAATTTCCAACCAATGCAATGAAGTATATATGTATTTATACAAAAAATGCATATTGACTGTCTATAATCTGTATATAAGAGAGGGTGAAATAAAAACGAACTCAAGATTTTTATCGCTCGTCAGTTTTTCTCACTGTTTACTAACATCTGAAAAAACTCGTTATCTACTGACTGATATCCACCTGCGACTTACCGGAGGCCACGTGACTTCGTTTAACATGTCAACAATAAACACTGTTTCACATTCCTCGCCAGATTTCCTCGTGAAGTGAAGTGAAATGTTTATTGACAATGATACGACGATATATTTTCTCACACTTTGTTTTTCTGCTGTTGAGAGTTTTTTGCTCAAAGATGCGTGATTCTTTTATAAATACTTCGTTGGAATAATTTGATACCTTAACCCCCGAATGCGTTTAATTCTTTTTCAAATCTATCGGAAATATTCAGCAATCTTTATACAACTTAAAACATTACATTTTTATTTTATTTATCGATCGATCAATTTTGAGGTTAAGTTTCGTAGATATATTTATATATATTAAACGTTGTCGTAAAGTAAAGTCGTACTTATAATGAAATAAAATATATATATATATACGGCACATTGACTAACAGTTTTAGTTAAAACTTACTCAATTACAATTCATTTTGACTATGTATATAAAATTACTGACGTTGCGCTGTGCAAAATATTTATGACATAGCGGCGTAGGTTAGGTTTGATATTTTGAATAGAATGAGGGCGAGAATGCCAACAAGACTGAAATTTTTGAGGTTATGTGAAATGTCAGATGACAGTCGAACGCAACAACTGTGTAGAGTAAGCTGACAACACTAAATGCACGCGTGATTATTTTTAAGTCAGTGAACAATTTAAATACGCCCGTGTAGTTGATGTACACATTGACCACTTCATATATATTATGACTGGCTATGGACAATAATTAATTGCATAGCTTAACATATCGTTAGCTTTCTGGCAGAAGTTGGTAATAAGAAAACTGTCAAAAAATGGGTTAAATATGCAAAGAGTTCTATGTCTGAAATATCTCAGATGGTGCATTACACCAGTTTGCCAAAAAAAAGCTTTATTTTTAAATGCTATTATTATTAATGTTGTTTAAAGGCAGGCAATTGTCCCTGCCTATTAATTTTAAGCTCTTGTCTGTGACAAATCGGTATTATTGCATTTATATTTTGATATTATAATTATATATGTAACATAAAATATCGATGCTAAAGACTTTATCCTAAAAGCTGAAAATGTTATCTTCGTTTACTCAGAACCTGCAATCTGTTACTTACCAACTTCTGCCAGAATAGTTTTAAAGTATTCCATTTATAAATTATTCCCTCGTTTATATTGTTCAAACTATTGATAGCTCATCCTAGACGTCATTATTTGAAATACGATACGAGGAAGTGAAAACAGTTTTTCTTAATGTGCAAACCGCACTCTTAGCAATCACTGTCAACTCGGCTGCGCCTGTTCTCACTGCGCACAATAAATAAACTCCATAATGCTTCAAGTGAAGTTCAAAGTGTCGGGAGACTCTCATCGATCGGGCAGATCGTCAGGGTCTTCCGGAAGATCGCCAAGGTCTAGCCAACGGCTGTACAGGACCCTCGAGGCGCCACCTAGACCAGGAACGAGGTTCGAGCAATATGGTATGTTGAACATCATTTGAAATAATATGTGTATACGATAATACGTTCGTTAATATATCGGTTTTCAATAAGTCACTTTGATGGTGTTAGCTATTGATACTTGATCGAAAGATATAATAAAACACTCTTTTGTGTGTATGTCTTGCACAATTATGTATTTTGATTTGGACCGTTTTGCTACTATTGATATAGTGCTATTTATACAAAACCAAATAATAGTGTAAGAAACGATTGTCGGGTCCGTAGTGCAGTGGTCGATGTCGTTGGTTTTCCATAACGGATCTCACGGGCTCGAATTCCAGTACGAACAGTATTTTTTTCAATCGATTTATTGATTTCTGTTCGAAGGCATCGATGATTGTGATGTCTATAAATTGCCTCCCACCTCTCCAATCCTAAAATAACTGTCTAGCGAGAGGGATTAACTCTCTTCGAAAAACGATAGATTGAGCAACTGATTAATTACGCACTTTTTTCGGCAATGATCTCAAAGCAATTGCATTGTGGTGAATAATTTGGATGCCCTAGTACAGGAATGGCGAACCTTTTTGGGTCCGCGTGCCAAAAATCCTCAAATATTATTTCTAAATTGTGTGGCGTGCCCAAGAGTAAAAAAAATAATGAACGATTGTCGTTTATCTTGGGAAACATTTGAAAATTAATAAAACGGAATAAATAATAATTTACGGATTATTTAATCAAATTTTTTATTTTTAAACTTAAAAATTAAATTTTTTGAACTTGGAAATCGTTCGCGTGCCATCCAAATTCTCAAACGTGCCACATCGGGCGCGCGTGCCCTAGGTTCGCTATCCCTGCCCTGGTATATTATTTTCCTACGTTCCTACCTAATACCTATTTATAAAATGTTTGATTATACTTCTTGTATAAAATTCAACTCCGCAGCTGTGAACAATGTTAAACGTAAATATATTACAATAACTCAATAATTCTAAAATATAACAAATTGATGAATTATTATCGTAATAGATGCTTTTAGCCAAACGTTATTTGCGGTTTGTATAAATTGAGTTATCGCGGTATTGGCTCGCGCAACCGTTCGATGTTTTGAATACGCGATGGAAATATATTGTACAAGGCCACCATGCTTGTTGAACAAAGGCTGTAATATGTGTCACCAGAACCGTACTGTCATGCCGCAGAACGTACCTGGCGCTACCTGCGCAATTGTTTGACCACACTTTATTGAATGTCCACGCAGCATACAGAATACAGCGTCAAGTTTATTTGAACTATGCCAATCAATTAAAAAGAGTGCGTATTTCGTACGCAACCGGTGAGTTGTGAATCACTGATTTAGTTAGAGAATCGTTATCTCGACTCTTACCTCGGTGGAAAGTTGTAAAAATTACATGTGTTTTCACAAAAATTCATTATTTAATTCAAATTGATATCTTGTTTAATTTCACTCTTTGTATAACCAAACGTTCCAATGTTCTTTTTCTTTGCGAAATATTCTCGTCTAAATAACATACATATTGACTTACGAAAAACACAATATTCCTTTGTACTTATTTCCTCTTTTATTTACCAAGATCAGGACCAGTTTCTTACTATCGGTCATTGACTTTAGAAAGGCAAAGCGGCGAATCCTACAGTTTTTTTTTCAAACTAACCATTTTTCTAAACTAAGCTTTTATGTTTGAAAAAAGAAGATCATATGAAAATTGGGACCAGGAAAAAAGTCCTACACCGAAATCTTTATATTATAAAACATATTATTAAATTGAATAAAAAAAATCCAATTTATTGGTCTTCGTGTACTTTAAGGTTGTGTATTTTTAGTATTTTGACCGGAAAACATCAAAAAATCTCTGTTGTTTACATCCTCTTACTTTTCCACAGTCGAATTATCGTTAGTATGTATTGTAATGTCGCGGCGAATAGAAATGGCGAAAATTAATCGTTTTTAATAAATGTGTGATTCTATCTAATTATTGTTATAGAAAGGGTGAATGCGCCGGTAGTCGGCCAGTTAATGAACGGGAGTATTTTCAAAAGAGATCTTGGATTAACGAATAACGAATAAATGTTCTTCGATTGTTATTTTATTAATCGGGTATCAAAAATTCAATAAAACATGTCATATCGTTCCATACATACAATAGAGAATAGAGAGGGGGAGATAGGGATAGAGAAATAGTATGTTTAGCATTTTGAAAAATGTGTATGATTCTAGTTATACTACATACCTATTTTTTGCAGTTCATACCAGCTCACCAAACATTACTTTGAAGGAAAATGTCAAATAAACATGGTTCTGCATATATAATATTATATTTATGCGTGTGCGAGTGTATTGAGGCCATGCATGGATTCGCTTGTCAACAACATTTGCATACGCTCTATTATTTTTAGAGTCGTCTGTGAAAATTATTATGAATATAAAAATATTGTTTGCGGGTATACACCACAAATATAAAGACATCTGATTTATTCATGTCGTTTCACCTACATTTATTTTGTATATTCAATGCGGATTGTCGTTGCACATCCCAGTATATGAATGATGATATCACTAAATGATTTCACTTACGCCAGTTAGTATGTCACAATTAAGTATTTCAATACCGTTATTTCATGCTTAATACTGGTTTTGCAAATATCAATACCGGTATTATAAAAAGAGTGAACAAAATACGACAAATCCAGACTCCATAACCGGACGAGTTTATCATAAACATTGACATGTTCCCGAATTGAAATATTTAAGTTCATCGCGATTTTATTAATATATATGATGGTACATACGAAATTCCATTTTAGTTTATTTTCAATACCGAAATATCAGTATCAAAAACATCATGAAAATTGGGATCTCCAATAAGGTAATACCGGTATCGGACACCCTACTCAAAATGCTTTTATGTCCATGGCGCAGTTTAAAACATCCTGAGTGTTTTTTGCTTTGATACTTGAAAATCTCGTTTCTGATGATTTATATTGTAAAATACATAATGTCCAAAATTCAATATAAATAGATAGATGTTCTGATCACATATTTGATCACTTTACTTGTATTAAGTGATCATTATTGGTGGGAAGATAGTATATTTATTAAAATAAAACAACAGTTGTTTTCCATTTAATAATTGCAATTGTGATGGTCGAGTAAGCATTTTAACTGATATCGATTTTTCAGTTGTTCGATTGAATCCATCTTTGGACAAAACGGCTCCTTACCAGTACTACACATTGTGTTGTATAATATGTATATAAATATACACCAGACTCAGTCATTGTGTCCCGTGATACCTTCAACCGCTCTTGAATAGTAATCGGCACAATATTAATCATCATTTATATCTCAACATATCATATATACAACAGCGGTACTATTCCCGCGCGCATACACTTATTTTGGACAATCTGGAATACTCAACACGTGATTTTGTTGGACGGTCTGTATGCATAAAACGTTACTGTGTGGAGTATTTCAGATCGTTCATAATAAGTGTTAATGTACGTGGGAAAAGCACAGCAGTTACACGTCTTGTCAACATTCTTACATCCTCTTTCTGTTTGTATATCGTGCGCAAGTACAGTGTTTTGCTGTGCATTACAAACAGACATAGACAAATATAATATATTGCAATTAACACAGCTTTCAAGTTGGCTTTTAAATTATATGGTCTTTTGGCTTATGCTACAAGATACGTTGCAAGCGTATGTAGAATTAAGAAACGTTACACTTCTCATCGTTTGCTAATGCTAATATTTGATTGACATTCGTTTTGTGGGGGGAGAAAAAAACATGGCTGATAATACTGTGACTATTCATTGCATTCCGAATTGGATATGCCTCAATAACCACGGATTAAGAGCGGATATAGTTTTTAAGCGGTCCATGTCAGATGCGATAGTAACCCTACAATCAGATCATTTCTCTTAGATTCGCGCTATCACGATTCGATTCGAATGGATTCGTACACGGTACGCCATTATTCGACATGTTTTTGTGTGTCCGCCCATTCCGGCCGATCGACCGCTTGCACCATTATCGATTTCCGATCTTGCGGCCCGACAGACAGTTTTACATTGTGCTCGTGAGTCCGCTGAATTATTGCCTTCTATGTTAAACATCTTGTATATAAACTAGGCTGGCAATCAAACGATTTCGAGTGGCTGTGCGGGTAGATAGATATGTATCTGCGGGCTTTCTCCGCACTGCCGAGGATGAAGAACTGCAAACTCTCTGACCGATTGTTTTATGGGTCAACCGGGGCAGCTAGAAAGTTTCTAGAAACAGACATATCATTTACATTGTGTTCAATGCGGCCTGCGTCGTGCACCTGTGGCGATCGAGACGATGCACAAATGACACGATCAATAAAAACAAATCATTGTTAACGCGAGCTTAAAAAGATCTACTATTCCTAAGGTATATTTTCCCTTTTCTCAAAGTCCGACATCAAAATTTCACATCAACGAATAAAGCCGAACTTTCACAAATAAAAACTCGTTAATCTCGGTATGAAGGTGTAGAACTGTTAGATGCGTAAAAATGGACAACCATTCATAGTATTTTACTTATTAAAGGTCCTTTCAATGAAATAACAAGACGAATTAGATTATATAATATATCAAAGATGGCCACACTTTTTTCTGGGGACGACTTGTTGATACAATGACAATATCGGCTGATTTCGATCGATCAATATCGCTTGTAATTGCATAATGAGAGAACAATAAAAACATATTTTATAGATCGGCGATCGGCCAAAAATACATTAGCGATTGACGCTCATATATTATGCTACTTTATGAATAAATTCTTTCACGAAAGTTATAGGTAATTCCAAACGGAGCTTCGAAAAAAACATTTTAATAATTAGTCAGATTAGTGAAAAACAAGCTTTACTTTATGCGCAATTAAGTATTTTTTTTTTTATCACACAGCGATTTTGGGCCTTGAGCTTCTCCGGGATACGCTTCCGCTCCTGTCTGCTCTCTGCGGTTTCATTTAATCAGAAAAAAGGTGACGAATTTCTTGATTCGTCGGAACGGCATACCTATATTTTTTTTGATTGACTACATATTATCAGTATTTTTCACGATTTGGACGATAAAACACAATTATCATACGTGTATAATTATCATTATCGTGTGTTATTATCAAAAATTATCATGTACACTGTATAAATCAAAATTAATATTTTTTTATAGCAATGGCGAATTTTACTTTAAAAATTAATGTGTAGATAAATTGTCACTCCATGTATTCTTGTCGTGGTATCATAGTTTTTTTTTAATACCGAGCGACACTTTTTATTTTAAAACTTCAAACTGCTTTCGTTCTTTATAATTCTTTAACAACTGAAAAAAAATTCACTTCACTTATTTCACAAAATGATTATTAACGGTTTCGCATTGCGAGTGAGAATTGTCAACTAACCACTCCTTATCAAATTATAAAACTGCGTTGTGTGATAACTAGGGCTTAAATTACCGGTAAATTAAAAATTGATTTTATAGGTAACATGAGAAACTATTTACCAGTAATCGAAATTAGCGTTAAATAAACCCTAGTGATTAATGACCAATTATTTTAATGAAAACACAGTAAAAAATGCTCGCTCGCTGATTGTAACTGGTCTTCAGTGAATTATACAATTTATTTTTATAATTGAATACTATTTTTTTCTATGAAGAACTGACACATAGGAGTTACCCGTTTCTTACGTTATTTTTTCACTCTTTCACATTACTCCAATGTATGATTACATTTCTTACATATTTCTTTACTGCGAATTCGTGTCATTATTCTATACACCCATACCTCGCTATACGGCCGCTCTTTATACGGCATTTCGCTATAACGGCCCTCTTCAATTAAGGCACGTTTTCGATTTGCGGTCTAAAATGTTTCGCTATAACGGCAAAAAATCGATTTTTTAGACAAAATGCCACCGAAATTTTTTTCTCGAGGAATTTACTCAGCCATTAGCTGTTATAAATCACTGAATAACGAAATAGGCAAGAAGGCAAGACAACCAACGTTGAACAATTTTTTTAAGCCAGGCCATGTAACATGTAGTTGTTTCATTTTTGTTTAATGCATTTTGAATGATAAACTATGTTACATATTTAAAAAATTTGGAACCGATCCCATTGAATTTGTATGAATTTGTATAAGAAAAATATATTTCTTATACGGCTTTTCGCTTTGCGGCCAAGTTTCGTGGAACGTATCTAGGCCGTAAAGCGAGGTATAGGTGTAACTAAAAAGAAAATTGTCTTTTCTTAAGTTGTATGCAAAGGCTCGCCACCGCTGGACGAAAACAGTATTGATGTAAACTGCATTCTTAGTCATTCGTCTTATTCATTGTGCACGAATTGTTAGACGAATCCTCAAACGTGACCTCCCATTTGAAGTGTGCAATAAAAATACATAGCTCTATTTATTATTACCCACTGTCATGTGCAGAGCGCAGACGTAAAATATCGAAAAGGTGGCGAATAAACTTTCAAAATCGTCGAATGAACGTACCAAACGGTAATACAGGAATCTTCTGGGAATGCTATCGTTTCATCCGATTGAGGCTTGAAGATAGTTTTCGATCTTCAAAGCGTTTTATTCTTTTTATACGGTTCCGAGTTTACACTCAAGATTTAAGCGACGTCTACCTTTGGGGGTTATCTTTTTACTATCGTGGCGGTTATATGAAACACAAGCCCCAAGGGCGGGCGGTAAGACATTGACTATTTGTTGCCTAAATTGGTGGACATGTTTTTCATCCCGTCTTTCTTACACGTTAAAAATAATGAACGTTTTAATTATTGCGCAAGAAATAAAGCTGGAATAGTTGTTTATTTGTAAGTGTACATCTGTTTTCTCATCCTATTTATATACGATGCATGAATTGAAATAGAATGTCCACAGTCGTGATTTTTGATGTGCAAAATGTATATATACATATTTTATATTATATGGGAGACATTAAGCGTATGTCGCCTGCTGTGGTCTAGTTGGTTAGAGCTTGCTCTACCGATCAGGTCGGTCTGGGTTTGATTCCCGGTAAGGTCAATGTCAAATTGGATTTTTTTTCAATTTTAATTTGAGATCTTAGACATGGGTGTTTGTTTAGTCAATTCTCCTTGAGTTAATCTCATGTGACTTTCAAAAATTCTCATCGAGTATATCTCGTATGATCTTTCAACTTCAAAAATATTTGACGCATTGGCGTAAGCTGTAATGTCAAATATTTTTTCTTTAAAAAAATAAAAAATAAAATATATGCATTATATACCAGAGTGCTGGAATTTCAGCTTCCTTTCTGATCTACGGACAGACATCATTTATTCAAAATAAATATGATTATATCAACTCGATTATGTAAGACTTCACTAACGCCCACCAGGGTTTCAAATATTAGATTGAAAAAATCTAAATTTCATATTTACCTCGTCGGGACTTGATCCCAAGCCCATTTGATCGCTCGAATTCAACTTACTCCTCTTACTATAAAATCAAAAAGATGCGAAACTTATCGCAACTAGTAACACAACAATTTTAAAGATATCAATTTTAATTGAGGCTAAATAAGAATCTCATAAATAAATAAGAATAAGATCTTCAGAAAATACCGCAATTCTTTGTTATATTTCTGACTTTTATAGAAAAACAGTGATAACTTTCTTGAAATACATGAGTTGTCTATTATAATAATTGTTGTCATAGTTGTTTACAAGATGCAGTCATGCGTTTGCATGCCCAGCAATAATGACAGTTGATAGCAAATACTCGGTTTAGTAGAGATGTGGGAGCATCGTATTCATGGCCAATGTGCTAGATGAAATGAGTAAACAACAACTGCCTTAACGTGAGATCGTTTTAATTCAGCGACGTGAAACATTTGGTCGATTGCTCCACGACAAAATTTAAAACACGTTGCTATTTCTTATATGGTGGTGATCATGAACTAGTAGAGTGGAGCCACTGCAAGCGCCCGTGTCATCTCCATTATTTTATACCTCCCTGGAACTATTAATTTCTTTCTCTTATACTTCGCCGAGATGAATCAGGGCCGGACAAAATAACTCAGCGGGCCGGGCCGGTGGTTGCTCATATATGCCTTAAATTATATTTCAAATATTCTACTATACAAATAGTAGAAAAAAACATTGATTATCCGACACAAACTCCATAAGAAGTTTTGAACAGTCGAAATGCCATTTTAGACAGTGTAGTTTACCTCCCACGTACAGAGCTATTTAATTACTTAATCTAATTGATTAATTTCACTTGTGTAACAAGAAAGGAAAAATTCATTTAGACATATAAATAATCCATTTCCTAATTATATTAAATTATTATTATGTAATGGAAATATAATTGCAGAACCGGTAAAAAGCTTGTCTCGTTGTTAATTAATGTGATCCGCCTGACATTCACATCGCTGATCTGGTCTCATAATTCAGTCGTTACTCTTCGAAGATAAGATAAAATGTCGTTGACAAGGTTCGATCAATTTCCGTCATGTGATTATTCGGAGTAATAAAAATGAATTAAATCCGCTCGCACTAGTTTCGCATGTCGTTAAATACAGTTTATTAACGCGGGCAATAAAGTTACCCGGCTTATTATCCAGTTTTTTTTATAACCTAATCACTATCAAATCAAGTATGGCGTCAATTAAAAATGCAGAGTAGATTCTTTTACTGCGAAATTTATTATCTTTCTAGAGATGAACTGTTTTTTACAAATTAAAAAAAAAACTAAGACGTTTTTGAAGTGTAAATATTCTCATCGCATTGAGACATTGGATCAGCGGTCGGCAACCTGCGGCCTGCAGGGTTCTCTAGATTAAAATATTTATCTACACATGTCATTACAGTGTATTGACATGTGACCCATTTGCGGCCCGCACTAATCCCCACGTAAAATATTTGGCACTTTTACAACAAAAGGTTGCCGACCCTTGCATTAGATAATCGTGGCGGGATTACGCCGGATTTCTAACAAACACGATTTTAGTCATATGCGCTACAATTATCAATTATTATTATAAATCGATAAATTATACATGTATTTAGAATTTATGTGCCTATGGGGGCCTTTACAAGATAAGAAGAGATAAAATACTAAAAATAGCACAAAAATAACATTGTACAATTATTGGCAATGTATTTATTTCATTTTATAATTTCCGAAAGTTTAGAGTGTAGGATGATTATCTGAATCGTAAAAAATGCCTGGTTTTTGTTATTAAATACTTTGTTAGTGCGCATGAAAATAGCTACGCGGGCGCACGTGTACCCGCGGTCAAATGGTTAAAAAAACCTTGGTCTAACACTTTTAATGTTAGAAAAAGGTGGAATTGTGGATGTCGTAGTCGTATCTTTTTACTAAATACATATTATGATATATGCTTTTACTGTATTTCGTCACACTGATTATTATACAATGTATAATATCCCAACTATTCTTAACTAATCGAAACTCATAAATTAATATTTTTAATGTTGCAGTAAATATTGAAAATATTTTCTACCATTTCACAGTCGATATTATCAGATTCAGTGAACGCTTCTTTTTTCTATGACAACATTAGTCTGTAATACCGTTGACATTGTTTCTTTCGTACACGAACGTCTGTTGACTTCTTTGCCGACAATATGTGAGATAAAAATTGTTGACATTTCGTCGATAAGTATGCATCATTTGTGAGTAGTAACCACATTTTGTTTGATTTTAGTAACATTCCCTGTCAGTAAATTTATTTTTCTTCGGTCCAGGTAAAGCATGAAGTAAGAACTGATATTATTATGACATGAATTTTATTTACGTAATATTGATACAATGTCAGCAAATAGGTATGCTGTACACGTATGTTAATCTTTCTGCAATACTTACATTAATCAAATGTTTGAGTGATTGTGTTATTGTGAAAAACACTGATAAATACATCACGCGTATCAACAATGGCCCATGTTAGGAAAAAAAATTCAAAGAGTTTATGTGTTGTTTGCTTTTAATAAAAGTAGTACATGTGAATAACCACATAAAGCTAATTCTCATCTAATGTTCGTAGCAGCTGTAATCAAAGATGTTCTTTTTTTTATCCAATTATGATTTTAAAAAAAAAAACAACGCAAAATACAACGTTTTACCTTGTTAAAATCCATCTGTGAAATGCTTTGTACATTTCGATTGGCACAGTCAGCTGCATGGCTTGTCAAATCGTGATCCACAATAGTAAAATCTTTCCAGTGCAAAACTTCCCGAGAAATTTATTTTTAAACGCGGCAATTATTTGTGTAGCTGTTTGAATGGAATTCTCTTCGTCATCCATTGAACCTAATCTGTACTGGTATTTTAACAACGATGCGCGCAGATCGAAAACCTACGTTATTGTCTCGTTTGAGATTAATTTAATGTACACTCATTTTATCACTTGAAATTTGACATACTTATAATTTTAAACCGTCAGTTTTGTAAAATATATTATATATAGTAAAACCAATGAAAATAATTCTTTATTACTGTTATAGCTCGATAGCACTGCAATGTATGTATGTCTAAATTTATCCAATATAACGATCTGTAATATGTAATGTGTTCGAAACTGCACTTGTTCTCTTAATCTGACAATCGACGCATCAATGATGTCGATTTTGTCATATCAAACGTTTCTCTAAAGCTTATAACATGGAAATGCCTACTGATTTAAATGCTGAGTAATTGCAAGAAATTTATTATATTTATCTATTATTGATCGCTTGAAAATTTATAATTATATTATTTGCATACACATAGGATAAAATAATGGAGAATTTGGAACATTCACCTGTTCATTTAAAATTGATCAATTTCCCAACCGAGCCTCACTATTTTCTAAAATTTCTTTGTAAAACAACTTATGTTCACCCGCGTTTTGGTGTAAATTTTTAACCCCATCATCCGCGTTGAACGAGTTTTCTCTGACATTAATTAACACATTCAAATTAACACATATCGCCATCATTAGCTTTTAACTAAGTGGTACAAATGTATTAAGTATATTTTATATACACTTATTTGCCTAGTTGAAGTATTTTTTTATTTTTTTACTCGTACATTTATGCACCCTATTATGGTTTGCGCCCTAGGCGGTTGCCTATTTCGCCTCTACTGTGTCGCCAGTCCTGGTGGTATCATATTATTAAACTATCATCTCTTACTCTCACACTACGCTTCCAAAATTAATTTTATATTGGTTATTAAAACAACATCGACAAATGGTTGTTTATTGATGCCGTGTTGCTTTTGTTTAGCGAGTTAAATCTATCCGAAATTATCATCACCTCAGCGTCTTTCAGCCGAGTGAGAATAATTTCACACAATTTCATCGCAATTAGATTCCCCCCGATCGCCTATTTTATTATTACTTTCTACTGTGGTACTTCTAAGCATTTATCATTTCACCCGCGTCTAAAAATTCCCAAGAACTGTCTCACGGTCGGTCGCTTTGTTAGACTGTCTGGGAAAAGGCACTTTTTTGTTTTGTTGTGTTTGTTCAAAGGCGAGAGATTCGCAGTACAGGAAAGCTGCGATGAATTTTCTCTGCGTTTTAATAAATGAAAATCATTCGTGTTGACATTGTCAACATAAAGTAATAGTTGGCAGTCCACTCGTATGTATTTATTGTTTTATTTTTAAATATGTAATAAAACATAATTGAACGACTCGTGACTCACCTCACAAATATTGATGATGTGTCACCACACCTTCGATGCTATTTTACATTTTTTTTTCTCTAGGGCTTCCAACCGCTATTTTTTTCGTTCCGGTTCAAGTAAAAAAAATATTTATCGGTTCCCTTTTCGTTTCGGCAAAAATAACGGTTTTCGGTTCAGCTCGAATCCAAAAGACACGAATTTACCGATTTGCCCAAAATATCTCCGTTACTCTTTTTTTTTCCTCACCGAGGTATTTGAAAATCTCAAAATCCTATAGTAATTTACCGATTTGCACAAAATACTCGGTTCGGTTTCGGTTTTCGGTTCCGTTCTGAAGCCCTGATTTTCTCTGCATACATTACATACACTCTGTTAGCCATGTTTATCACATGTAAACAAAAGGAAACTAGTTTTTCACAATGGGTTGATTGTGTTTTATCCATTTTATCAATCGTTGCTTTATCTATATTTTTCCTTAATCGGAAATTGAATGGTTAGGAATTGAAATGTTAATTCGCCAAAGATGTGATTAATATTCTGTAGAGTGGAGCTAGATATTAGGAATGGACTAGATAGGCATTAAATAACCACAAAGCCTTACGCACCAGGACTGTTGTTTAGCCACTCAAAATTCCAATCAAATCGATAATAAAAAAAATGCAATAAACACATTTTTTTTCAAACGAAGGGTTTCACTAACACTTACGTTGTGTCAGCACCGCGTACGCGAGTTGATTGTCATTATAATAATATTATTGATCAATCGAGTTGAGAGTCTGCCAGGAAAAAAACATGCTGATTTGCAATGAAGACGTGATTGCGCCACGGCGACTTTTTATGATAATAAATTTATTTATAGAAGTTACGATGAAGTATTTTTTTATCGCATGGTATGTTGCACATGTATATCGTATACCTGTGGCAGGCCAAGAAATGATAGTAAAAAAAATCGTAAACAACTGTAAAATTAAATTCCTTTACGCTGGTGGAATATTAGATTAAATGGACATGTTTTTTTTTACGTCCAAAGAAGGCCAATTACAAACTTGTATATTACAAAACATAGATTAAAATTTCATTTTGATACAAATTTATTTAAATGTGTCATTTGATTATTCGCACATGTATTTATTATTGTATTTTTTAAATTCAAATCTATTTGTTTGGTCTGTGTAAACGAATTATCAGTTTCCACATATTTTTTTCGTGGCAATCGTTCTTATAGATATCCATTTATTATCAATAGAATACCACATTAATTTTTGCAAACATTATAATTTGTTAAAAGAAAATTTTATTAAATCATGTTTCAAAAAAATAGCTTGTTATTTAAATTGTTTTTAAAAGTATTACAAAAATAAAGCACTCTTGTGCTTATTCCACATTTATTTAATGTGACCTATTTCGATCATCACAAGCATTTTCACCTGATGTTCGTGATGAGCGAAACCGGTCTTGTACATATTTAATAAATGTGGAATAATTACACAAGAGTGTTTTATTTTTCAGTGAAATGCCTTTTTACCAAGCATTGGCAGTGAACATCTTAAAAGTGATATCAAAAAAATTACATTATAAGCCATCCCAGTTTACAGGTTAATTTTGTACATACTGTTTTAACTTTAACTTAACTGTATCGTTTTTATTAAAAACAAATCGCAGTGCTGAATTCGTTTTAAATCTCTGAAAGCCATCGCAGCTTGTAGGTTAGTTTTCCACAGACAATTTTAACTTTAATTTAACTGTGCCGTTGTTATAACACAGTACTGAATTCGTTTTACTCAGTTCGACATCTGTCATTGTGCAATGTAATTTCGGGGTGGGCATAATATAACTATGTACATCAAAGGATTCGGGTCAAACAAAGTGTCCTCTAAAACCGATTGAGCAATAAATGCTACACAGTATGGAATACTACGCGTCACCATTAATTCATTATGAGCAACTAGTATTCACTATGTGTAATTGGTATTTTTAAGGCCAATTTAATTTAATGTTACTCGTCAAAACGAAGTGTTTACTTGAACATGTCATTTTCTTGGGCGATTCCAAGGCTGCGTTACTTTTTCCTCGTGTCGAACTTCCTATTGCATCATTTTATTTCGATTGCCATCCATATTAAGTTGTCTGAAAGTTATTATTTGATAGCATAATAAATCACTTGACTACCAAGCGGACACAGGTGTCCGGAACATATGCAAGCGAACACGGGTGTCCAAGACATTTAAAAAAATCAAATACTTGGTATTCTTATAGATTATAAGCAATATTTTGATGAATATATGTAGTTTTATCTATACTGAGTCAATAAAGGTTTTTAAAATATCGAATTCGAGTGTATATCAGGCAAAATTATTTTTCTCAAAAACACGTAGTATCTCTGGGACATATTAATGATTTATTTGCGCGGTATTCAAACGGTTAATTTTGTCTTTTAACTTACGTAGATGAACTACAATATCGCTGCCAGTTGGTAAGTGCATACTTAAAACATCGATCGGTTCACAGCGATGCTATTTTAAATGTAGCCCCATATAGGTCTAAGAATAAAACCAGAAAGTTTATTCGCCTTGTAGCAATCTCTTCGAATTCGAACGGTTTCGCTCGGTCAAAAGTGAATAATTATAACTGGGATTTATTCGAATAGCAATGATTGTCTTATTACGTCATGATAAAGCATATTGATCGAATTATCAAAAATTTAGAATTTTATTTTTTGATATCCAGAATTGATTTTTATGCAAGGAAACCTATCCACAACGTAAAAAGAGTTTAGTGTTTTATGTTATAGATGATTTTTTAAATAGTTTAATTTAAAAGAAGAAGATAGACTCAATGAGAATTAACACCATAAGCACACGTCTGAGATTTAAAATTAGTGTTGAATAAATCTAAATTTGACATTTAACTCCACTGGAAATCGATCCTAAAACCCCCTGATCGGTTGAGCCAAGCTCTTATAGTTCTGACGATAGCGAATAGCTATCAATCAATTCATATAATTCTTGTTCATAAAGCGATCTCGTGCTTGGCGATAGAAGGCAGGTAAACTTACAAAATAGCGAATGGAGATAACCAAAGTTTTGACTCCTAATTTCTGAACCAGCCAATTAATATCTGGTTCTGATCACTTCGCTGCAAAGGTCTTTATTAAATAGTCTGAATTGTTGTGATGTGATTCAGGATGCTGGTCACACCCTTTAGGAATGTCCAGACTTGAACCTCGAACGCTAAAAATTGCTTTGACGATACGATCAGTCTGATCTGTCGGCGGCTCCGGTCATGCCGACTTAGTCACATCTAAAGCAAATTATCAGGCACTCAAGGAGTTTACCGCGTCTTATGGAAAAGGAATGGAACCCAATTCATAAAAGCTTTTTTTAATTTTTAACTTCATTATTTTAATTATCATTCTAAACACTTTAAACAAAGATATCATTTACTTTATTCAAAAAATCTAGAATAGAAATTTAGTCTGGATGTTTTGTATTGAGCCACTTATTACGGAAGCCTCGATTTCGTAGAATTAATCGGTTCTTATAACAAAATTAACTTTCATGTTTGGTATAAGTACAATGCTGTTGTACATATATTCGCATATCATAACGGGCATAAATTTCCCAATGCATAATAGATAGGCAATGACCCTGAATGTAAAATATTCATTTATTTGCCAAGTAAATGTCCAGACAGAGTTACTGGAAAATTTGCGTAGGAAATTTATTTGAAAGATGCTAAGCCAGTCCGCCTGTCCAAGTTTATTATTTGTTTGTTTTTTCATGCGACATTTTCGCGCAATAATCGCGTTTAGAATTCGAAGAAATAATGTTAAAACGGAAAATAATAAACGGCGTCTGGCATGGCGACCATGTCCTCCCAGCCGTCTGCAGGGTCGCCAATTAAATCCATAGCATCACACTACCCCTCGATATATCTTTCAATTAGCCTATCCAATTTTTCTTTTGATCTTAGTCCAGAAACAATAAAAAAATATCAAATTAAGGAACGTTATCAATTTTTATGCCATTTCTCGCAGTGGCGGATTAAGCACAAGAGAGGCCCCAGGCGCAATAAATTTTGGAGGCCCTGTTTTTTTGGATAACATAAGGACGTCAAAAAAGTTCATGTAACATATATAAAAATCTGAACAAAATATATATATGGGTAGTATAATATAAACTATTTTTGAGGCCCCTAAGATTCAGAGACCCCAAGCGAAGCGCCTCATGCGCTTATAGGATAATCCGCCACTGATTTCTCGTTTTCTTAAATGCCGTTCATCTTTTTTTTTTAACACTGAAGTACTGAAGGTCCTGATTTTTTTTTATAAATCTCACATTAACAATATAAATAAAACAATTGTTTAAAATGCAAACCTCCCAAGAGAAACTTTTATAGTATTTTATATGTTCAAAAAATATACCACTTATTTTTGTATTCGTTCCACTTTTATTTTATACGATCACGACCGGGTTTTCATCAAGAACATGTGAAACAGTTGAAAATGCTTGCGATGAGCGAAACCAGTTCTGAGCACATAAAAAAGGTTAAATAACTACAAAAGTGCGTGTTTTTTTAATACTTTTGATATGAATTTAAAAAAAAAACATTTTCATTAATTCCACCAAGTATTGACAACGTAAACTTTTTTTATTCCACGTATTTTGAGCGAAAGGAATAAAAGTAGTAGGAAAATCATTGTTTGAGATACATTTATTCACACTATTTTGTCCGGCCGTCGTGAAAATTGATCAGTAAAAACATATTTATTACCTATCGAAGACTAAGCTTAAATGGCGAACGTACACGATGCCAGCTCGAACTACATACATAATAATATATTAGCTTATATTATCAAAATGCGAAACAACTTACTGTCACGAAACCATTGTTATCGATGACCCTGACGCCTGTCTGCGGAGCCGTTGCTCGATCTGCCGTTAAAAATAATTCCGACGTCGCAAGTGGAAAGAAGCAGGACCGGCGACGCCGACGCCCAGCTGACGTCGGTCGCCGTGCACAGTACCTACACGCCGTCTCCGATAGCGCTCGCTGCAGTCACCCCACAGTCGGCCACCGACGCTACACTATCGCCGCCTTTCCCCAGCACGGCCTGACGGATACTTTTCGCCGGGAAATCTTTCGCGAGCGACCGGTTAAAAGCGATGTTATTAGTGCCCCAATAAAAGTTCAGCGGATGTCTGATCTAGATATTAATTGCAATATTAACAAGTTTTTTTTTTTTTTGCTGTCGTTCTGTGTGTGATTACAACTTGATTACTTTTTTTTGTGTTGGTGGTCATTCGAGTGCCGGAATTGTAAACAAAAAATTAACCAAACAAAGTACGAAGTAGATGTTTTTATACGGATTTTTTTATTACAATATTAAAATTATAACGAAACACATTCTGTTATAATAATAAGACTAAAACATTTCTTTGAAACAACTTTGAAATTGTGTCGGACATGACGTGTATGCTTTTTTTCTTTGAAAGTTATCCATAACATTATCAGTATTTTCTTTCATACTTGCTTATTTTGTAAATTCGTCATAAATATCAATGCAATACAATTTATCCGACGAACGTTGCGATTTTTAATGTGAAAATTTACTCAATATTTTCGTAAGCGGACAACAGTATGAACTTAACCTTACATTGTTCATACAAACAAAGTGTAAAATATAATGTATGGATTGTTATTCGTCAGTATCGCGAGCTTAAATTATGTACTGTCATTAAAGGGGTTAAATAAATAAATTAGATGATTAAAATTTTATAATAATAAAAATATATATCAATTTGATTATATACCGATTTTCCTTCATTCAATAAATATACTTTTACTGATAGTATTTGAAACAATATTGTTGCAGATAAAATTACACAGTGCTATCTAATCGGTGATGTTATAAATGATAAAAAAATATATTAAAAATAACCGCTTTTATTTTACATTAGATTTACCTAACCTAAAATTATGTGTGTAAAAACTGTCTTTCGGTTATTATATTAGTACACGCGATAAACACTGACCTCTTAATCTATTTTTTTCAATGCCGCATTCCGCCGTTGTTTATTTTTAATGTTTTCGGATGTCCGCATATTAATTAACACAATACACATTTATTTTATTCATACAATGTAAAACAAAATGCATTCTGAAGTGATTAATATCTCATTGTTTATTCTTCTTTATTTTGGTCAAGTCGAGAATGACTTCATCAGTGCCATCCCACGCCGGCGGAAGTAAACCTGAAGTAAAAGCTTCAACTGGAGGCTTCGCATTATAAGATCGAGGACTATATTGTATGATGGTGTCATCGAATAAATTTATATTTGGTCGGATGTAGTTTGAAACCGGTTTTCTGATATAGCGGTATTCTAGATTGAATGATTTTAACACTGCCTGAAAGTAGGATATCCTGTATTGCAGAGGCGTCCGTATTTATTGGTCGTTTTCTAAATATAAAATATTGAACTTTTAAGAGTGCGTTTTTCGAAAAATATCTGTAAGCATGTGCTTAAAGTTCAGTTCAAAAGTAATAAAGTCAAGTAAATTATTTGAATAATTTTGTATCGGATGCAAATTAAGGTATATTTGAAAACATTTTTACTATGCAATTTGTTTCTAAAAACGTATTTTCTAACGAGGAATAACGAATGAATTTTATAGCAAATTGAAGTAATTTTGTGTTAACAGTGTTCAGGTATACTAAATAATTGAAAATTATGATTTTTTTTTGTTAAACTTCGAAAACTTGCTTAAACCGGGTCTTAAGAATTATTGTAATTCGAAAGCCGGTTTTTTTCAAATGTCGGTTTCTGTATATACTCTGGTTACGACGAATCGTAATACAATTAGCTTTGAAGTTAGTATACATTAAAATCCAGCTTTCCATCTTGTCCACATTCTAACAAAGGGCTTTATAGGGATGACGTGCACATTTTGTTTTGTAGTATACGTTGACAATATCAATAGATCTATGAATTAATTCAATCAATTAAAATAAATAAAACCGATGGGATAAAATAATAATTACGACCGCTGTTACCTTAAAATGGATACGAAATCTTTAATGATAGTGTACTGATGATGAATGTCTCCTAATTCGTGGATCGAAACCCTGACAACTTTAAAACACCGGTCGGACATATAAATACGTTAATTGATTAACTTGGCATTTACTTGGTACATAAAAGAGTAAAAAAGCAACGTATTTAGTTCTACATTTTTTCGATATTTATTAGTTGATATCTATTTCAGCTTTCGCCATTGTCAGAACTATGATTAAACTTACATTTTTCTCAGCTATATATACTGGCTCCGGAGAGATAAACAATGCATCGTGTTATTCACTCTAACATCGTAATTTAAATTACAATTATAATATTACACTTATTAAATATGACTATAATGTTTCGAAGAACGATAAGCAAGCAGTCTGGGTTTTTAACGTAAATTATGATAAATTAAACTGATATTTATTATTAATTACATTACATTATTTAATGTACTGCAAAATTACACAGATTGCTGATTCACAGTGATTCTGTTCATAGTTATCTTTATCGATCCAATAAAATATATTTGTTTTCATTTTCCCATGAAATGAACTCTCAAAATATAATCGATTAGTTCCTAAACTTTCGTGGTACATTCGATATATCCCGTTCACTGCGAACTATGTATATTCAAAATTTCGGAACGCAACATCTCCAAAACTGAAGCAATCAATCGTGAATCTAATACGTTGTAAAAAATGTGTTTTTTTCTATCTCGATACATTAATCTTTTTAATCGTGCGATTTTAATGAGACTTAGTACAGTGAAAAAACGATTGACTTAGTGCAATTTATTATTGCTGTCTTATAACGGTTGTTATAAAGCACTTCGTGAAATCATGTCGAGAAAATCCAAAACAGGTTCGTCGTTTTCGGTGATCTAGTTCGAATAAACTCGCCTTTAATTGATATTTACTATAGATTCTATTAATATGTCCGTTTTCTGCAATGAGTTTGCTAGACAGAATGCATTAGAGAAACCCCTTCAGCGCATGACCAGTGACGTCAGTCGCGACTTACGTATCTCCGTCAAATGAAAATACAAGTAAAATGATAAAAATGTCTAGACCGACGGTCGCTCCCGAGCTACCGGTAGCTCGATAGACAAAATTAAAATGACATTTGAAGTTGAATATGGGAAAAATGCTGCTATTTTCTAATACTTCATAAATAACCACTTTTGGTCATGCGCTGAATCTAGAACAGAGGCTATCGGAGGATTTTGCTGCAGCCACTCAGCTCCATTTGTATTGCTTTTAAATAGATTAATACCGATATGTTTAAATAATGTCTTTTATTGAATATAAACTTATAATGTAAATGTCATTTGTATTACCATTATTGTTTGTTTGTTTTTCTATCATCCCCTGCTTGCCTCACATTTTTATTTGATTTTTATTATAATCATAATAGTAAAATTAAAATCGTTCGTACTTAAGCAAGCATTTGTGAAAGTAGCCTGTCCGAAGATGCCTCTGAAAGAGGCGAAACACGTGTCTCAGTTTGTAGCACAATACGTGGAATAATCTTAAAGTTATTTTATTTTATATTAAAATGAACTTCCTCAAAGTTACCGTCGAATCCATCGAAAGTTTAAACTTATAAGTTGATCCATTTTTTTAGTAAATTCAACTGCTTTTTTTTATCACGTCTTAAAACATATATTTGGTGCGGCATTTTGAAACGAGACAATTTCATACGCTGATAGAAGAACCGTTTGGACTTAGAACGTATGTTTTTTTATATCCATACTCGCTCCCTATTCGGAGCATATGTGGCCACCGCACGCGTGACGATTTGTTTGGGTAGTACGTTAGTTCTTGCACAAGTTTAAAGACACTATATATGCCTATGTGTATCGATTTTTTGTTGTGTATAATTTCAGACAATTTATTTCCTTAATTGTATTAAAAAATCAATCGTATTATTTAATTTTTATTTTATCGCTTTCGAATAATTTCAATTTTAACGTTGGTTAAACCAATGTATATAAAAATATCCAATCTATATTCAGTTGCAATATAAAAGGCCCGGCAATCAATATGACGCTGGAATTTCTTTTCAAAACAAACCTTATAATTTTTTAAATTATAATTCGAAATGGCCGGTATTTATGACATGCCCAATAATAGCCGCGCACATATTTCATTCTTGAAAAACAATTTAAAGTAAAAAGTTTATCTCGGTAATCTTGAATATGCAAATTCCTCGCGTGCTTTCGCTTGAAAGTCTGTTAAACTGTAACACTTGCGTTATTTTTATTACGGAGAAATAAAACTGATATGTTTCTCTTGGCAATTTTCTTCGCCCTGGATTTAGTTGAATGAAAATTGAAAAAGTCCAACTGTGCCGACCTCCGTACCGCGCCGTGTCTCCACCGGCGCTATGCAAATGTGTATATACGATTTTCACTATCGCCAAGACATCAAAACGTTGCGTGCGAATTCATTACACTGAAGTTGTAATAACACTTCGCAGCCACAAATAGCTCACCCTTTTTTGTTTTCTTTTTTTTTTTTGCTTCCAAATTTGAAATCAAAGAAAGGCTTAACTCACCGTTTATCTTTCGAATCCAGAATATTAATTTTATCTTGATTGTGAATTTTTATGATACCTTTTATATCGTTGTTATAAATTATCGTTTTATTAGATAATACTCCAATTGTCGAATGTTTGATCCTATTGCACTTAAACATTTTATCTGCGGACCGAAATTATATGAGATATTAAATTTAATATTTAACAAAGTATTTTCATGAATTAAATAAAAAACAACTTTCTTAGTCAAATATATAATAATTTTGAATGAATATGAACTATATTAATACAAGTATATATTGATTGACGTGCGTAAACGATTTTTTTCGGTTTGTAGTCTGTTAAATATCACTCACAGATTAGGTTATTCCAATACACGTCATTATTGTCTTTTGTCGAAAATGTGTGGGTTTGACGTATTATAAATACAATGTTATTGTAGATATCACCTTTTTGTTTTTAATAATACAATAAAACGGTTTTATTGCCCGTAAACCAATAATTTGCATGTTTAATAACAAAGGGGCGTATCTGGATTTCTTCAGTCGTAACATATCGCAGTTTTACTAAAGGGAAAATGGTTGTTGAAAATTAAGTTGATTTGTTGCGCATTTTTACTATATTTTCAACTATCCTTGTTCTCAAAGGTGTACATTTTTATTAAATCTGCGATACCTTATTAGCTATGATGAAGACATACTCCGAAACAGCTATCAACTATATAAAAAAATATTTTAAGAACTAAATTCTTTGCTCTTTTTCACCTTATTACAATGGAGTCCTACCAAGTACATAAATTCCAATTCAATACTGTAGATACGCCCGTATGTTATTAAGCACCCGAACTAGTCAAATAAAGAAATATGCTTCTTAGAGTAATGTTCGAATATATATATTTTGAAATCGCTAACTAGTTTGTATCAGTTATGTTCTTGGATACCCCTTTATTTACAAGAACGCATAAAATAATAATTATTCTCATTTCAAACTAAAATTCACAATCGTTTCCCACTTGTTTACGATGCATGCATACGACGCTCATTTATTTTGACGGGTCGTAATACGTTTTGATTAAATTGGGTCGACACAGCGCCGCATGGAAAATCTTTAAATAGCACCGGAGCTTTCAATGTTGTGATTTTTTGTTCACATTTCTTTTTTTTTTTTCATAAGAAAACTAAATCGATTGAGCGAATTATTTCAATGCTAGCGCGACACTTTCGCGGACACTAGAATTATAGCACTCGCGGCACGCCGGGTAAATAAATTTTATAAACGCGGACAGAAACCAATAACGGCTGCACGATTTACGAGTTTGGCTTGTTAATATTCGTGTGTGTGTACCGATATAAAATCGTTTTATTCAGTGTTAGTTTAGATTCGGCTAGGTAAACAGTTGTTTGAAAGCTCATAAAAGTGTTGAACATGTGTTGTGATTTATAAAGCTCTTTGTTTACGTTTCGCGCCGTTTTCTGCATCGCGCGTGATTACATTGCCGATTTTCCATCGCTCGGTTTGGTTTCTTCTATGTATGTAACGTCGGCCAAACTTGTAAACCTCGTAAATCTCATGGAAAATTGTATGCAGCCATCCATGCAAGCTAACGCAGAATCCTAAAACACTCGTTCGACGTATTATATTACGTCTACTAGGACTGGGGCACCCAATCACGGACCCTTTTTGTGATCTCGCGACTAATTTTGCCCGCTGGTCGATTTTAAAATTCCAGGAATTTACGGATTTCCCAAAATGACAAAAATGACGTGGTTTTTTTTAGTTCGCTGGGTCGTGTCAAATAATTTCGCCTGATTTGGTGATTGGAGACCCTAGCTCGGACTCGGACCCGTAAACTCTGCATCTGAAGACCGCGTGTATTTGTTTCCGAATTCCCCCAATTGGCATTTTTATTTTTTGATTTTTTTTATTGAATTATATAAATTATAATTTATTCCAAAAACATTTTATCTTTACCATTGGGTAGATACCGATTACCCTATCCTTTCTTAAAACTGTTTTTAAAAATAAAATAAAAAGACATACTGTGTACGTTATCGGTTGATTCAGCGGTAGTTTTTTGTAGGAATTCCATTGTAATATCGTTATAACAATCATTTTAATATCAAAGTGCTCCTTGGATATGCGGAAAACGTGCCGCCTTAATTACACAACCAGTGGAATTACAAAAAATAATATATAAACTCCGTTTATTAAATCTACTCCCACCCCGCCATTATGTATTCACATTTTCTCTCATTTTAACACTAATTTAAATACATTTCGTTTCCGATTCCTCCATTCGTAAAATATATTGGCTTTATTTAATTTAAATATTAATAAATAGTTTTATAGTATCAAAACTCAATTTCGTGCTACGGTTCATTATGCTAATCTTCTTCGGATATTTGCTAATTAACTAAGTGTGAAGTTATCTACAAGTATTGTATAATTTGTGAAGTGTTTGTTATGCCATTAGGATTTATATAAAACAAATTAAGTCTTTCTGTCTCATCCTTAAAGGCGGTTATTTATAGTGATTCAAACGTTTTAATTTGAGAAAAAAATTGTGTCATTTAAACGGAAGCAGTGAACTGTGATATTTTTTATACAAACTAAAAATGGCGCTCGGGGCAGCAGTGCAAAGTGCTGTTCAAACTATTTTTGATATAACAATGTTTACAGGTAAGAAATGTCTTCATTTTCATACTGATAGAAGTGACGCTTTGTGTTGTGATTTTTTTTTCATTCATTCAGTTGTTTCTCAGTTGGTCAAATGTTTCCGAAAAGTAAGCGAAATGAGATGGTTATAAACTGCGCCTTATTAGCCGCGCATTTTTATAAGTGTCGATATTGCAGAATGTGATTTTATCTATTGCTTTTTTTATACGGTAGTGTTAGAATTCATAGTAAATTTGAAAATTGGTTCCCTGAATTTAAAAAACTTTATTTGAAAATAGAACAACATTTTGGTATAAAAGGCTACAATGAAGACCCAATAAATAAATTGCACACAATATCAGGCATAATGTGTACTTTAATAAAGATTTATTTAATAAAGATAAATTGATTGTACATAAATCGCTTTCATCGCTAGAAATGTTATGATATGTCTGACTTGTTAGGATCGAATAAAGTCTTTTGTTTGTTATTACTGTCTCGTATTTTTTAATTTCTTGGTATTAGGAAATCTTTTATCCGCTCCTGCGGTTAAAAGATTTCCTTCTTATTTGTTAGAATCTAATGAAACCTTTTATTTGTTATTACTGTTTTGTATTGTTGAATTTCTTATCCGCTTTTGCATTTTTTGCTTCTAGTAATCATGTGTAAAAAAAGTATTCGCTCTTTCGAGTAGACCTTGTCATTTTAAAACCGTGTAAAATAGAGTTAAGTGTATTATTCAATTACAACATATCCTAATTTATACCTCGACGGCTCGCGTTATTTTTCGAAACGTCGAATGACCGCTGTCTGAAGATGCGTGGTATTTGCAAATTAATCCATTTCATATAATATATTTTCGTTGATTTGCTACCGAATAGGCTGCTCTTTGCCTTTACAACACACCTTGCCTATTTGTTTTGAATCTCTATGTTTTTTCTACATGCATACTCAGTTATGGAGGTCAAGGCGATCGTCTCTTTTACATAACTGTGGCCACCAAAATGCCTCGTAGAAGACTTGTTGATATTATTGTTAAATAATTTAGAAATACACAATGAGTGATTGTTTTTCTATTGCCTAGTTTTAGTATTGTGTTGGAAGTTGTGAGTAAACAGGATATATATATTTTTTTTTACTTTTTTTTAATAAAGCCTCGATATTTTGTGTTACTTATGTATGCGTAGATAATTAAAATGTCAAATGTAGTTGGATGTATGCCGATCTTACTTACACCAATTGTTTTTGGTATTTTCAAACAACAGCTGTCTATAAATCTGCATTTATGAATAATATACATAATACATACTTTCCGATCAAATAAATTGTTGTTTTACAAAACTGGTTTAATAAATGGACATAATGAGTCATTCCAGACAAAGAATTGATACGCAAGAAATCTTGTACCTTACTACTAACTAGACTTAACTCTGTTTTACACAGTTTTTTATACACTAAGAATAAAACGGTCTGATAAAAATAACGAATACTAAGTTATTACACAAATTATTTGTTCCCATCATGTTACCGTATACAAAAAATAAACAAATGACTGTTTCTTAATAACAAGATATTCAACGACACATGACAATAATAAGAAACAAATGTCTTTATTAGATTATAACATATTAGACCAGCGGTCACCAAACTGCGTGGCTGACCGAAACTAATGATTTTGACCAGTGGTTCCCAAAGTGGTTCCTACAGACCCCCAGGGGTCCCTGAGACCGCTCAGGGGGTCCGTGACCGGTCAAAATTAATTTGGGGGTGTTTTTTTCCCTTGGGAGTTATTTCACCTGGTGTCCGTCGTCAAATTTTTCTCCATTAAGGGGTCCGTGAGCATAATAAGACTGGGAATCACTGATTTTGATAAACCAATACGGCCCGTTTCTCGGATGTTTTTAGACCCATGCATTAGACGTGTCGGATATTTCTAGCGATGGAAGCGATTTACGTCCAGCCCCTCATAAACGTGCGCACATGTTATCAAGTAGCAAAAAATAGTTTTTTGCTGAATGAATAATATTTTGAAAAAAAAAATTGTTGGGTTTTCATAATTACTTTTTTTACACGATTTTCTATACTAGTGTTGTTCATTTTTTCAAATAATACGATTGTCTAAATTTAAAGAACTTTTCTTCAGTTTTCTATCATTTTTTTACACGGTTATTTTTATACACGGTGTTTAGGTGCAACGTATCCACCGTGTAAAAAAGAGTTAGGTGTATGTATTGGTCCAAAGATTACAGTTCGAAATGCCGCGAAGCAAACATTACTGATGCCCTGTGAACTTTCCCGGCTGACTCATGACGTTATTCAATTTGTCAGCTCTTGTAAAATGATCGCGGAAAGTAATTCAGCCCGGTGGACGGAAAAAGAGTGACATTTCCACGTAAAAGCTTATCTATATCGCCGTGTGCTTATTTCCGGTGCTTTTAAGCTCGACCGTCTGACCTAATTTGTACCTTTCGGCAGACTGAGAACTAAATTCACGTACAACAATATTTCTGATAAAATACTTTGTTTTAATTAAACGACGTCATGTGAACTGTAAAGCCATTTGAAGCTTAAATTTTTTAGATATATTTTAATGAAGTTTTTTTATTGCTACCTCATTAGATTACAGATAAATGAATTTCGCCTCTGACAAGACTTAACTCTTTTTTTACGCGTTAGATATGATCCATAAAAAAACGTGTAAAAAATCATAGAAAAAATAAAGATTGGTCGTGGAAGATCGTGTAAAAAAAGATAGTAGCGAAGACTAAATAAGTAAATTACACAAAATATTATTCATAACGTGTATTTGAATTACTAAAAAATAATACTTTTCATCGCTGCTTGATTATATACGGGTACTTTTATGCGGGACTAGATATATATCGCTTTCTTTGCTGAAAATGTCTTGAGTGAGGGTCTAATGATTGTTTGTTATTACTATATTGTGTTGTTGAATTTCTTGTTATTAGGAAATCTTCTATCCGCTTCTGTGTTGTTTGTTAGTACTTTTATCCGAAGTCCGTTGCTGCGTGAATTAACATTCTGGTGATGTATTCGAACTCATGACATGTCAAAGATTAATCGATTCGTCTTGGTCTCCCCTAATGTTCTCTTTTAAAAACAGTTTCGCATAATATGTGGCGTAGTGAAGGCTGTTAAGATTTGCACCTTTTATTCATAACGTGTCCAATACAGTCCATCGTCGTTCCTGTCTGTATAACTATAAATACACGGCTTATTTTTACATCTATAATCGTATTACTAGACGTCTAAGTTAACGTTGTAAAAAAAAAATCTCCATCGCTATCTCTTGTTCTTTTTTGCAAAATGTCACCCGCCTCGCCTTTGTTCTCGCGCTAAAACTCGCTCTATAAAATGCCGAAAAAAGCGCGAAAGAACAATCTATCTTGAGTTTTCTTTTATTTGTGACCATGCATCAATTATACTCCAATCCATCTTCTCCTTGACCCAAAAGTTCTGACATTCAAGCACTTCATTACTTAGACCAATTACTTCAGCGGCATTTCTTGTACTTTGATTTTCACTTCCTTGATTATTGAGTGGCTGCTAATAATAGCAAATTCATTAATGAAACGTGCTGTACAATTCTTACAGCACAACGTTAATTTTTCTATCTAAAAATATATTATATATTTATTACATATACATACGAAATATGTTTTGTTTGTTTGTTTTTACGTTATGTATGTCGATAGTACTAACTCGGTAGACAATCATCCTTGAAATTTTACGATGTTATGTTATTTGATTGTTTAAAATAATCGTGCTCTGCAGACGATGTTATCAATAGTATCATATCAATTATTATAATAACTAAGCGTGAGCAATAACTTGTAAAACTTCTATTTGTCTTTCTATTCCTTCGCAATATATTAATTAGATTTAAACTGTATCGCTTCACATTTTGATTCAACCGCGAAACAAAAAAAGTCCAAGATTTGTTTTATTTTTTAAATAATAAAACAGTGTGGAGTAATTAAGTCCAAAATTTTATAATATCATTAGGACCGGTTCCACTCAATGAGTGAACATTATTTGAGTACATCGTAAGAAATAGGGTACAAATATCAACGTATTTAATTCTACAGTTTTTTTTTATTATAATATTAGTTTTTCGCTATTTTGACGTGCGGCATCGTCAGAACTGTACGCCGAAAGAGCTATAAACTAATATTTTAATAAAACTATAGTAGATTTGTAGAACGGTATACGTTGATATTTCTACCCTATTACAATGGAGTTCTACTACGTAAATGACAATCTAATCAATATCGTAAGAAATGTTCACAATACAGAAACCGACCTTTATCATCTTACAAAACTAGATTTCGTTTTAAAAAATATGTTATTTTTATACATAAAATGTTTTTCCAACAAGAATTGAATGTCAAAACTATAAAATTGATTAACCATTTTTTTTTTTAAATATTATTTGTTTACAAACAAATACATATTTACAATTTAAATATTTATATATTTTTTTTAAATAGAAATACCTTTTTGGCACGCGCAAGGAATGTGGATATTCAACTAATAAAGACCGTTAAATATCACGATATAACGGCTGTTAAAAATATTTTCTGGCGATAGGCGAAAATCGTTAACAGATTATTACCGGCATCAAAATAATTCAGATGTTCTCTATAAATATGATGCATTTAACTTTATATTCTATAATAGAAGAGATTCGATGATTCTTTTGTGTACAAATTCTCTCCCCACAAGAGAAATCACATCACACTGATGATAACCCCTGTTTATATTCCACAACATTAAATAAATAAAATATCTTCTATCTTATTTTCGTATTTCAGTAATAAAAATTCTACTATTTAATTTATAGTAGTATATACGGTTCGGCATTATTTTACTAATATATACGTTTCTCAAGTATAAACGCATTCCAATCCGGATAATCGGAAATATCCACTTCAAATAACTTCTCTATATACAGTATATGTTCTGAATACTTTTGCGGCACATTGTCGCTTATTTTCTACAAGCACATATCTCATTTTTTGTCTGTTTTGAGTTTTCAGAATTTCAATACACACATATTATATTGAATCGTGCCACAAAATTTATTTTACTCCATGCTTTATTTAATCCAATACAAAAACTATGGCAAAAGAATAATTTGATAATGTGCTATATTTTGTATGAAGAAGAGAGTGGCATGGATGGAAACGTCTTTGCTTTTCTACCTTATCAACTTTCTAACATATTATGTATATAGAGGACAGAATCATTCCAGTGTTGGTTTATAGCAATGTATATTCATGTTGTAAACTGGTAGAATCAAGCACATTTATGTGTCGCATGAATTCTTGTACTTTTTGAGATAACAGGTTGTGGAAAATACGTGACGATATGGACAAAGAGTAACTATAAAAACTATCATTTTTGTACGACACTTGAGCGTAAATCGAGGGCATGGTATGATTATATCGTAATCTTCCTACAGACTTTGCGGTTGTCCACAAACTTCAAATGGAGATAATCATTTTTTTTCTGCGCATATTACTTTGCTAATTCAATTATGAGATATCTATTTGATTGATTAGGAATGTAATGACAAGTCGTGTTGTATTATTATTCACCGGACGTTGCGGTTTTTGAGCCGTTCCGTCGTGGCATCGAATCGAGTTTGTCACGCTGTCACAGCAAATGAATTTGTCCGTTTGAAACTTCAATTCGGACAGCTGACGTCTTAAATGTAGCTTTCCCATGTGTAAATATTCTCATATCATGTTCTCAAATATTATATGTTGGTTTTCAGATTAACATCTTGCACAGAATCTCTTGTATAATATGAAATACATAATCGAAACTACTCTACTTACTTCATTTCCTGATCAACAAAATGTTGAATTTTTTAATGCCAGACTGGTGAAATATTTTGTATAATTGTTTAAATGTACAGGTACATAGCGAGGTAATATATTTTATAACTTCGACGACAAACTTTTGTTTTCGAAGATAATAGCAACAAAATTTAAAAATGTTTTTTAACGGTAAATTTGTGGAAATTCATTTTTAGTATCAACGAAGGTGATTCTCAAAGAGACGAAACACGCACACAATTTCGCATTCGGTGAAATAAAGAAAATAAGTAGGAAGTTACAATTAGGGCATCCAATCCCGGACGCTTTTTGTGATCCCGGGATTCACATTTTTTCAATCGCGGGATTGATCATTCGCCATAATATCATGCCACCATTGCTTGAGATCATTGCCTAAATAAGTTGGTAATTAAGAGGTTCCTGAATTTGTGTCAAGATGAAGTGACGATTTGACAGATTTCACAGTTATTCAAAAGTTGGAGAACTTTTTTTAGCTCATACTTCTTAAAAAAAAATACTAATTGACACATTCCACAATTATTGAAATGTGTGAGACCCTTTTTTAGTACCATTTTTTGAAAAAGTTACGTCTGCACGTCCGGTGCTGTTGAGCTTTTTGTATAGCTCTAGCTATAGGGATTTTTACGTTCTGTACTGAATCCCGGAATCCTGAGATTAGTACAAACACGATCCCGGCATTGCGAGATCGTAAATTTGCTCGAGATTGGAAGCCCTAGTTGAAATCCTTAAGTATATACAGTATTAATAAGTTAAATATATTCGAAAATTATCCTTTTCATCATATTGATCGGTAGAATAATGACTGTATGTACTAGAATAGTGGGAAATGATTGACAACATCAAAGACCATTTCAAGTGAGAAACAAAAAAATCACTATCTTTGTTAAACTGAATTCAGAGTCGGAATCTTTTTATTTTTTAACGACTCCGCAGCTCTGCAAACGATAAACGTAATTCTTCAGTTAGTGCAACTCTTTATAATGCAATTAAAAAACAAATTCTAGCATAACAGCAAAATCTCATAGACACCTACATATATATTTTTTAAATATATACAAATACTATTTTATCACTCGTAAAATTACTTACAATATTAATGGTATGTATGTACATACATTCATATGAAAGTCGTACGTTATCAATCATGATTAACATTGCATTGGAATCGCACACCCCTGTACGACTTGTAAACCTTGGTAATCGTTCAAAGAATCTCTCACCAGATTGATGTATGATATTTGTTTATCATTCTTATGAAATGTGTACCATTCATCATCATTATCATTAAATACCGCACCACAGAAAGCATTCATCTTCTTTCTCTCGCTGCTCCTCCATTGTTAACTTCATATTAATCAAATCTAAATACATGACTTCGTTAAAACTATTTGTTACAGGCCGGCATTAATGACCTAGTGATTCGGTTGTGTTAGATAGTAGACTGTTTGGAAAGAATAAAGGAAATTTTTCTCCGTTCCTACTGTAATGAAAGATTCGATTGTTTGTTAACCTTTTCGTTGTTGTGCTGTTGACCCGCTAAACGGTTCTTTTCAGAGCGTTATTAAGATGCTGATAATAGTGATAGTGATCAACTTTTCCACGAATGGCAGAAACTAATTAAACTTTAAAGTAACTACTTGCTTGCTACTAGCTTTTTTACCAATTAAATGAAATACACTTATTTTAAAACAAAAATGTTATTTCCACTGTTGTTATAGCCCATCTATCAAACTCCAACGATTGACGGAATTTTGCTGTGCTTGGAATATGCAAAGGGGGCGTTAATTTTTTTGAAAGTCAAAAGTAAACTCGTTTTAATGTCCCCTTGATTGTTTGAATAAATCATAAAAAAATGATTATAGCCACCGTGAACACAGCTGCAATTATTACATTTGTATTATACCAATCGTAAAAAGAAAATACAAAAATCAAATTGAGTATTAGAGGCCTCCTTATTTAGTGTCTAGATCCGTATAAAATAAGTCTCGCCGTAATAACATTGTGACCAAATATATTCTTTATAAGAATATGATCCTTCAATGTATGGATGAGTGGAAAATGGCCGTTTATTATCTTCAAGTGTATGTATAGTAATTAGAAGTCATTAAACCGACAGATTAATCAATTAGTAAGTATAATATATCGAAGGTTAATTATTGAATTGTTTTAGTATAACAACTTTGTTTTTTTAGTGAATAGCAAAACAATTATCGTACTAAATAGAACAGTTGTAACGCGTGACTGTTATTGCGTATATAATTGAATTATTCGCTTTCGTTGTCGTACCCAGTTATTGGACCATTAAATTGACTTTGTTTCCAGTGACTGACATGACAATTCGTCGTACATCAATCTTTACAATTGTCCAATAATCGCATCCAATAAGTTTGTTAAATCCAAATTCCATCAGTGTACAACATCCAAACGGGTTTTCAAACAGGTCAGAAAATGTCCATTGGAAAATTCATTTTTCATACTATCTTAGTGAGTATCGATCGGTATATTTTTTTTATAATCCAGTATTATTATATTTTGTAAAATTGATAATTTAAACTCGTAAATTTGAATCGTTAAAATTTTGTACATTCACACAAGTGTTGTCATTAACGACCCCCCGGGTTTCGCCTTAAGGCAAACAAGTGTAATAACAAGGCTATCAGAAATACCTCTAATTTGTCCCAGAAAGACAAATATGAAACTTCAAAAGAGCAAGTAACATAAACATCGAAAAATTGTCCACAAAACTTTAAAGATATTCTTGAATGTGAAATTTAGTATCATAGTAAGTGTCCATATTCTCGACATTGGTAGCGGACATGGTTCTAAAAAAAATACAATAATAATGATTTCATATTTATTTTTAAAATTGATGATTTCATAGTTGACATCGTTATTCTATGATCGACAAAACAATACATCATTTAATTAGTATTTTATTTATCTGCCATGCTAATGTGTTTTTAATTTCGCATGTACATACGCGACGCTTCTCAGGTAATGGATTAGATTTGAGCTTCTCAAGCTTTTTGTGCGATGTCACACTTCTGATTTTTAACAGAACGCCTTGTGTATTTTGTTGGGTAGCCTATTTATATTCAAATATACTTGAATTTGTTGCAGCTGTAGCAAGCATATAAAGCCTTTGCAGGTTTTCGCGGAACATCTGTTCACGTGCTGCGGAGAGTAGTTTGAGAAACCTTGGATTAGATAACTAACCGTGTAAACGGCGAACAAATTGATCGAGCGATTGACATTCTCTTTCTGTTTTCTGACAATTCAATAGATTTAATCTTTTTTCTTACAATTATTTTTATAAAATATTTTAATTGGAAATGAGTATTAAAGTTTGTTTTTATACTCGTTGTCTTTCTTTTATAAAATGTATAATCGTTGAAGTGCGAATTTAATTTGTGTTTCAAGCTTACTCGAACTGAATTAAACATAAGGCAGTCGAGTGCAAAGAACTCTAACCCGAATAATTGAAAGCCTTTCCTGGTAGAATGAGTTAGTTACTGGACAATCAATTGTAAACCGTTATTCTGCATTTTGAACCTGTAACCTTTAGTTTCGTTCGGAGAACGGTGATTTCAAAATGTCTATCCAGTGGTGAACAAACTGACGAAATGCAGTCTGAATAAAGAGCGGAAATTTACATAGATAGCATCACGATTATCTTAACATAATTTGTCAGGCGAAATTTTGCCTGTTGAATTGAATCTTTTCCTTGAATATTTCTATTTATATATTGGTAAGCACAATACTCACATCTTAATGAATTTAAAGGTTTTCTAGATTATGTAGTATGTACAACATAAAATATACTAGTAATAATAGAATCCAAAAAAAATGAAGTTGAATTTGTTTATAGTCAAAAAGATCTTTGTAAGCGACGAATGATATGTTGCTAAATAAAAAAATATCAGTTTTAAAATGCTTTTCAAATAGGCGAAACACTCATTACAGTTTGTAACACAATCATTGGAATACTTTTTAATTAAATTTAATTGTATACGGTAAATAATTATTTATAAATGCAATCAGTATATTTATATTATATTATTTTATCAATAGAAAATACTGTATTTCACAAACCGTTAATCATCAAAATGGCTGTACTACAGTTACAATGACTAACCTAACATCATTTTCGCGCTGTCTAAAGAATTATTTCACTGTAAATTAAATAAAAAAATGTATGCACAATTATTTGTTTTCATCTATCAGCCATTGTTTGATAAAATAATTGCAATCGAAAGTTTTTCAAACAACATGTTTTAAAATAATCAATAATGTATACTAGTTGCAATTTTATTTTTTTTGACATGTAAGTGCGTCCAGGCAATGACTTTAATTCTGAAGTGTAGTTTTGTAAAAAGACACAAATAATAATAAATGTGTACCAATCACAGTTTATGTTTTATTGCTAGAAAGAAATATTCGTTTTAACGTACATACAATCTTCTAAATAATTGGGTATTTTTAATGCATATATGTTCGCAGGCAGATACAACATATTATGAATCCCACTCTTGAAGAATTCTCATCGCTCAATTTAAAATGTATTTTCTAGGATATTAATAAAACTATCAAAAGTATTTCATTACATTGTGGTCTCTTGGATCTTTTTGTATGAATCCCTGGTTCGCTGTGTGTTAATGCAACGTAACGTCTGGTATTTGCACGATTTGAGAAAACGGTACTGTGCTCTATGGGGAAAATATTAAAATGGTTTTAATATTCAAATTTATACGATATTTTCTGCCGCAAATATGTGTTTTTAATCTTGCCGGATGATATTTTTTAAATCTAAATAATAAAAACATACAATAATCTTGATAGATAAATATCGTTTTTTTCCTGACAATCCTTACTTAGAATGACACCGTTAAATTTAAATAAGCACGGTTTTAGTATAACTATAAATATGATATCGTCGGTTTTTTGCCGTCAGAAAACTTTAAGTCGAAAATTTTTGAATTCGATCAAAATATTTGTATAGAAAATCAGTTTAATGCACGTTTCTTTAATACTGTTTATCTATGAATACAAATTTTCGGCGTTGGAACATATTGACTATGTCACTTTAAGGGTGTTCGCTGTATATACTTGGTGGAAAGGCATTATATTAATAAAAACTATTCACTATAGGTAGTCGAAACTGTTTGCTAAATTAATCGATAGCAGATATAAAAAATAATAAATTTCTACAACAGGTCATCCTCAGAGAATAAATCCTCGATTTTGTTTTTAATCAATAAATTTCTAATTTTAATATATACTGGAAAAAATAAAAAAGTTTTCACTGTAATTTTTTTATGAAAAGGTACCTTATTATATTCAAAAACTTAAAAAAACTCTTGTGTGTACTTTTTCCCTTTTTTATCACAATATCAGTACATGATTTGTTGCTTGTTTATGATTGTTTGATTAGAATTAATGTAAATAATAACAACATATCGTTTTTTTTTTATCATTGTATAATGATATTTAGAAACTACCGAACATTAAGTCTTTACTCCATACGAATTCTTTGTTTACATAAACATGTTTAATGGAATTTCAGCGGTGCCACGTGTCCATATAGTAAATACACTGTAGAAAATAATACTTTCATACTATGCGTGCATGGAAAACAAACACAATTTCATGCATCGTGTAATTAGGTCACAGTGATTTCCCTCGATCACTACAAACACACGTGGTCGACTGGGTCTGGGTTTTACATGTACAACCAGTAGCCGGGAATGTAGAGTAATTATAATATATACTATATGCAAGTTTCCCCTTGTGGTAAAGTCGTGTAATAGGATCTATCATTATCTGTAAAACTCTTGCAATAGTCGGTCATTTATTTTAATGAAGTTTAGCGCTTTGGAGTAAAATATTATCAAAACCCACCAATAAATTAATCATTCTGTTGATTAACATGGCTTAGAATGTACTCGCCTTTAAGACTCTTTAGTATCAAGAATAATTGTGCTCATCCGTTAAAATGAAAAAGAAGGTTATCACTTTTCAATATTAGTTTTCTGAATATTATCGTCTTAACTTATTATGCGCATGAAATAATAACCGTTATAAATCTCGGTCGATCGATTGTTTGAATTGATGGAAAGCTGCGTAAAGATTTTTAATTCTTCCTTGCTTTCCCGTATCTTTAAAAAAAAATACGAAAATTGTATTGTTTTTGCAGATATTTAACGATATTTACTTCACTATAAGAAACCGTCTTATTGTGTTTTTGCTAAGCGCCAAATGGTACGTTGAAAGATTTAAATAACTCAATTTACAAATCAATATTATTCGATAAATTCCTGGGTCAATAATATTTAATTAAAATATTTCTACTAGGATATGTAACTCCGCTGTCTAATGATTATAATTTCCTTTGTGATTCTTCATGTCACAAATAATTACTAACGCTATTTGTGCATCCTTCCCCTTCACGTTCAGTCACCAATGAAATACATCCTTATGTATTTACTTTCTAGTTCGTTCAGTATATTAAAAATCCAAAGTCTACGATAAAGGTAGAATTAGTTTATCAAAAATGCTTCTGGGTGAGGCGAATCTAGTTGAAAAAGACGTACACAGGAGAGAAATAAGAAATGTATTATTTTATTGTAACTTAGTTAGCTTTTTGTTTTTGTATACCCATTATATACATTCCATCGGAAGCTTTCGATTTCCCCCCTTAATTCATGACACTGACAGTGCTTTCGTCATAGTAAAATTTGGTACCTCGCCGAAATGTTATTCTACCATATAAGCCGCGATCGAACTTTCTATTTATAACAGCAAGCAGTTCACGTTAGCCGGCTCCCCTATAGCGATACGTATCGCCGTGTTTGTATTGTATTGTGGCCCGGAAACGAATTTAGGCTACTTGCTACCCCTTTACAAGCTTTCAACCGATATACACACTAAACATGACAGTCTTCTGTCACGCAAAAGGTTTTGCCATTAAAAGCTCCTTATTCTTTACTCATAGAATGACATCATAATATCAAGATTATCGATTATATTGTTAATTTGACATTTAAAAAGGTAATATGGTGGAAATTATAAAAACATTTTTCACCGTGGTTTAGTATAATTTTAGCTTTTTATAACCATTCCTGTTTCCAGTGGTAATCGGGCAGACCGTTAATAGAGTATTTCAACACAACGTATTTAGAGAGGACACGATTCAAGTCAGTCCCACATCCTCGGAAGGAAGCGTGGATAAAAGGGTTAGGTTAGGTTAGATGGAAAATATTTTGTCTTTTATTTTGACTATGATATTGTTATTATGTACTGTTTTACACACACTTTTATATCATTATATATCGATGGCTTAGTTCAACAGAACGATATGTCAAAAATTTGATGTTTTGAGTTATATAACCCATTATATTCGAATACCTCTTTTCTATAGCTCCACAAAGGTACAGCTGAAAACAACTACATTCTAATTTTCTTTCGGTCGGCAGATGTTTGCTTGTGAAAATTAAGATATTTAAACAATATTCCTCCAATTTCATACAAATACAATTCGAAATATATTTCGTCAAAACATTGGTCCGCCATATTTCAAGACTTACAATTTCTAGCTGTAGCACTATGGAACTAAGCCAGCGATATGTTAAATGCATAATTTTGTTTTAATACAGTGGAAATTTCGAACTACATACCTTCTCCCAACGGTAAACACTGCATAATTTGTTCCTTCTCACATAGAATATTATAATAAATGTAAGCTAAGCCGTGACGAATCGGTAGATTTGATTTGAATGCCATACATCATTATTAAAATGTCAGTACAATCAAAATCAAATTCTCCAACAAATGTGGCGATAATCGATAAGATAGGCCAAACGAATTGAATTTGATTGAAATAAATCCGCCATCAAATCTAATTCTGCTTCTTCTCGTTATGATCATACTTATTTTATTCTCACATTCTTTTAGACGGAACCTTTCTTTGTTTACCGGCACACCCCTAAATCACCGATCCATTACGCATTGCAAACATTTGCTTCAATGATCTATTGTTACTTTTTGACACCCAATAATGATTCGTAATATTTTAACTGGTGGTTTTATTTAAACTGAAATAAACGAACAACTATCATGTTTTTTCTAGATCATCGTACTCATCGTAAGTTCAAGAAGCATTTTCCACTCGACTTAGTCACTAACACCGTGGGATTCGGACCTAATGCGTTAGTTAACTGGTTCAAGGGAAACGTAATGTCAAATCGTATAACCGACGAACAGAAAAAGTACAGGTTTATAAATCTCGACATGTAGAAATATCGCGAGTAATAACAAATTAAAAGTTAAATGATAATCTTGTATAAGTGAATTTTATATAATTCATTATTTAATACTACAAATAATCAACATGTTGGTCGACCAGGCGGATTGACAAATTGTTTTGCCAATGAATTAATGAATATCTGGGATATTTTCGTAAGTTTTAACCCACTATCCGATACTATAACGGAGCGTAAAGATAATGATTAGCCAGCTATGCATATTACTTGTGCTTACAAATCACCTCATCCTTCTACCCTCTCAATCCCATTAACCTTTACCAAACACTTTTTATCATTTGTAAGAAACAGTACTTCGGTAAGGTTCGATTTTACTCATCTATCTATCGTTTAGTTTTACTCTAGTATATACGTCACCAAGTTTATTATACTTAATTCAATTTAATATTGGTACATTGTTCTATTACATATTGTAAACGAATTGCTATACAACTAACTCGATTAGCGAGCTTTTGATTATATATATTTGTTTTACGGAGCCCTAAATAAAAAATACTGAATAGTCTAGTTGAACTTGTGTAGAGTACACCCTCATACGAGCTTTGGTGAATGTTCATTATACAGTACACACCCGTTACGTCGACTCATTTAATAATTTTGTAAATGGACACTTCCTTTAGAAGTCCCTCTTTAAATTCTTGTTATAACTACTAATAATTAGGTCAGCGCATTAATAAATGGTCATTAAAAAAATGCATTTTTGTATCGGCTATTTCCTAATTATTATTTAATTCTCTCCATTAAATTTATGTTGAATAAAAAAGTGAATACTCATAACGCTCTCTAAGCAAAACGAAGCCATTCATCTCTGGATCTCATTATTCAAACTCTCAATGAAAAAACATCCGTATGTACTTATAGGTAAATCAAACATTTTGTGTAACAATTAGAGAGGTATTTGTGTGGTGAACATATTAGAATTCTATTGACTGTATTAAACGGTCATTGTATAGAAATATATATGTATATTATACTGTTATCCCACAGCAGTGGTGTACACTTTTTTCGATAGAAGCTTAACTTTAAATTTTAACACTAAAAATAATGTATTACTACGAAATATACTCTGTAAGAAGATTGTGAATCCGTGTGGTAATAGGTGCAACGTTGAACCTAAAATTGTTGGAAACGGGTCGGATGATTTTTTCAAAAACGTTGGGTGGGGGGGACGAAAAATAATCTTGATGGAACACTTAGAATTTTCAAAAAAATCAAAATTTCGTATGTGTAAATTATTTATATATTAAAAATCAAGGGCCTGATTAAAATCTTTAAATCTTTGGCTCACGAGCCGTAGTTTGGTGACCGCTGTACTACGATTTAACCACGTAAACCAGTGATTCCCAACCTGGGGTCCGCGAAAATTTTCAGTAGAATGTACAAATATTTATTTGTGAACATTTATTTTTTTTCGGGGGTCCACAGACTATTTTTTCAAATTTAGTGGGCCGTGGCATGAAAAAGGTTGGGAAGCACTGACGTAAGCGACAAACAAAATAAATCGCTTATTATATTCTAATGAAAATAACAGAAAGATGTCCATATTAGGAAAACACTACATATGTGATTATGGTGAAGTCGAGTAGAAAAGCTCCACTGAATTTATTAGTCGTGTTGTAACATTTTTCTGTGTGAAACAAATAATTAAATAACTATCTAGAAAATGTTTTTGTTTGAAATTATTGGTAATCGTGGTCGCTATCGCTCAATTATCTTGATTTCAACTTCCAGACCCCAAACTGTATGGCCATATCTGTTCTACAGTTTCTCATTTAATCATTTTCATTTGTGTGCTCTTTGTGTGACAACAAAGTACTTTACATTCAACTTTGAACGATTTTCGATTCTACTTCACTTTGTATACGCCGTACATACACAATTCGACATACTTCATCATACACGACTCTTTTTAAATGTTGACGTCACAGTTATTGAACGTCTTCCTTTATCCCTGTACATATTATCTAGTGTCAAATCTCTTCCCGCATGGTTGGCTGATTTCATTTAATTATATCAATAATCTGTTAAGGGTCTAATTCGTTTTATATTGTATAGTTTGATATAAGCGATGCAAACTTAATTGAAAGAAAATGACCTGTAAAAATATATTGCTATTAAAATTGAGGAGCTTAAAATCAAACATGCCCAAATCCAATTTTGAAAAAAATGAGATCTCGTTATAATATTAGAGTACAGATTTAAAATAACAGAATTTAATATTTAATGTCTATAAAGACCTCGTAGTTTCCATGCAATTAAGAGTCCAAATATGATCTTATGAAAACTTCTTTAGGAAAAGTGTGTTTTTCTCTATTAAAAAAAAGTCGATCTGGTCATTTTTTAACGCTTAATTACGTACCTGAAAATAACAGTGAGATAAATCGAAACTACAAGTGTTGTAATTTTCTTTTAAGGTTCGTTCTTTAAAAAATATTTTATTTAGTTTCTTTAGCTGTTGTATAATATTATTATTTGTATCTACTTATTCCACTGATTTTACTGATGCTTTTATATGCTTTGATGTTGTATGGCTATATCGATAAATTAAAATTGAGGCTTAGCTTTTAAATATGAGGTATTTTAATGTATCAGTGGTTCGTTGCATAGGCTTAGATTTTCAACATACTTATCTCAAAATCGACTTTTTAATTTTATCATTCTGTTGCTTTCAGGCGGATATGTGTATTTTGAAAATAGTATTTATACGAACAGAATTGTTTCGAAGTAATGTTTATGAGTATATGTATGTATGTATATTTTTGACATTTCAATAATCAATCCAGCGGTATCTAGGCTTACCTTAGTAATTAAAAAAAACATATTACATATATAACAATGATCATACAAGTGTTTTTTTATGGTGAAATGGTAACTCCAAAATTAACTAATGCGCAACAATAAAAATAATGTAATATTTGTTTCTGCGTGCTTATTGATTTTTGGCACGTATAAAGATACTGCAGCGACTCAGCAGACCACATTAAAAATCTCACGGACCACCGGTTGGTGACCGCATCTTTCGAATAATACAAATTCCCTAAGTACTAGCTACGTTTTAATATTATCGCTCACAAAGTTAATCCAGCCGTTAATTTTTTAATACATACATATTAACTTATAGGATTAGTTAAAATAGTAAGCGAAATTGTGGCGCTATTGTCGATTGCACCGACCTCTGCATCCGTTTGTCATCATCGCTGAATACACAAAACCGCGCTGAGTTTTCTTGTTTTTCTTTTTTGCGCATTTACGGTGTTCATCTCGCGCCATGCGGACGCACGCTGCCTCCCAATTATTAACGTGTTAACAAGATACCGAGTGCATGTTTCGTAACAATTAATAGTGTAAACAAAATCATTATGTGAATTATTCAATATTTTTTTCGTGCGTGTTATAATAGTGAATCGGTCGATGAGTGTTTTATTATTGCCTGCTTTTTGCGCGTAATTTTCGTATCAATTTATCACAGCCGGTGGATGATACAAAACTGAACGTATTTTCTTTTCGGCTCGCCGTTGAATTACAACGCTAAATTTGACAGCAATTAGATTCGTATATAGATGTCAATTATAAGCAGATTAATATCGTCGACGGACGGTGCTTACTAAAATCTATATTCGTATTTAAATCCGATTAAACATAGTTGTGACGATTGTACGAAGCCGAAATAGCTCTTGAAAATACTTAATATTTCTTATAGAACTTTAAGTATGCTATGTTCACCATTCCCTGAATTAAAATACTGTAGCAATAGTTAGCTGTCGTACTATTTCTACATTTATTTAATATGATCAGATCCGGTTTCACTCATCACGTGCATTTTCAACTGATAATAATATACATAAAAAATACAGAGCCATTTATACTGTTAATAGCCCTGTATTGATGTATATTCTTTTCAGTTTAAAATGTTCGTGATGAGCGAAACCAATCCTGATCATATTACATAAATAATGCCTTTCCACTAAGTATTGACAGTGATCACATTAGAATTGATTGTTAGCTTTGTTGTCCAATTTAAATTTAAAATAGATGTTGAATGATAATACATTACGGATCAACTTGAGAAGTTTAAGCAAACGGGTTTTTTTCGCAAATTTAGATATTTAATGTTGGATACAAATTACTTCATTGTAATTGGCTAATAACCGCTTCTCATCACAAATTCCGGATAGGGCTTTATGAAGTATATATATATATACACAATAGATGTAAACTAAATACCATAATAACTTATATTTCTTTATCGAATGATTTTAGTTTTAATATCTATGACATTATATACCCGCATTTAGCGAATTTAATTGCGTCTCTCCAATTATAATAAATAATATAATCATTATTAGATATCTTTGTATTTAATAACACATGTATGTTCAATTAAGAATATTTTCATTCATTGCCTAGAGCTGCATTAACTGGTTAAATAAACTGTTTTTTTTAACCAATTTTAAACGATACAAACCATCAACTTTCAGTCGGTTCGGGTTCATCTGTGTACTTCTTCAAGTTAATCTTCATGACATAAAGTGAAAGCTAGTAATAAAACCTTAACTTGACATTGAAATTCTATCAAACAACATTAGCGGATATCTTAACCCCCAGAGACGAGAGCTTTTTTTTTCGATAAAAAAGATATTTTTTAAACCATATTGAAGTCACCGATAACTTTTATTCCTAACAAAAATTAAAAAAAAAAAAAAAAACGCAGTCGTTGTATACAAACCCCGCATGACTATATGGCCATGCTCATTTTTTTATTGCCGTGTAATATTGCGTACGGACAGTAGTAAGGACGAGCGTGACCGCATGGGCACCCAAACATTCGGGGCTGAAATATAGCTACGGTGTTTACTGTGACCATATGGTCACGCTCGTCCTTGGAGGGTTAAATAATGCATACACTCTATTCAACTGCCATTTTAAATTTATATTTTGTGTTATTATATATACTTTTTACGTCAGAAGCAATGGTTTCCAAATAGTAGTGAAGTCATTGGCTATTGTTGTCCATCGCTCGCCCGAGTAATGTTTTTACAAAATGTATCGAATTGAATTTCCGAAGCAATCCCAAAAAAATATTCGTGTGCCACTCCATCTTTAAACGTCACTTTATTATAATGTCTGCGTCGCCGTGCAAGCGGATGAATATGAAAAGGTTCAGCGGAAATGTGTCCGATTGACCGGTCGTAAGGTTAATTTCCTTCAGTCGCATTGCCCCTTCGAGAGCGGGCTGATTTTCATTTCCTCTGCTCGATCGCCCGGTGAACTGCGCACCGCACCATCACTGCCGCCGACGGTATGATCAAACCTTTCGATTCGCCTGGATTCGCTCGTTAATTCTGGCAAATCGGGCAGAAGTTGCTTTGGCAGTCGATATCCGGTCCGATCAGCTGCTGCCTAAATCGCTATATTTCAGCACCTGCTATTTGCCCATATGTACAGCGAAATCGTTTTTATGAAGATTATCTTGTTAGTAGCGATATATTTGAAGAGACAGCTGGCTAGGCTAGTTTAGTAGTGGATTCCTGTTTGCAATGTCAAATATAATTGCTAGCTGCTTAAGAAGATTCTTTGATAACTAAATATGTAGTAATAGGGTAACAATATCAACGTATTTTAGTTCTACAGTTTATATATTTATGCGTTGATAGCTATTTCGGTTTTCGCCATCGTCAGGGAAAGCCGAAATAACTATCAACGCATAAATATAAAAACGGTATAACTAAAATACGTTGATATTTTTACCCTATTATAATGGAGTTCTACCAAGTAAATGCCAATAAATAAATACATATTCATCAAATATTACCTGTAAAATATTTTCCATAGAAATTTGTTATATAATCAGGAACATCATTTCATTTAGCGATACTAATTAATACTATCATCATAGTATGCTTGATGGACTTTTTCATATTATTAGAGGAATGAACATTATTTTCCAATAATGTTAATCTTTTTATCCAACATACTGATTTCTGTCAGTTGTGTTGTCACTAAAATCAAAAATATTTGTGCAAACGTCGAAATCCGGGTAGTAGTTTCCATTGTTAATAAATAGAGACAAGAAAAAATTTCCTACGGCTTTTTTTATTTTAAACCAAATTACCATGTCAATCGTTGATCGTAATTGCATCGATGAAACCTGGGAAATATAAATATACACTATACACGACAAATATGATGACACAATATGTTCTTATTCAACTGTTTTTAAATTTTTGTGTCATCCAAAATGGTATCGTTGTGTTGATACATTTTGTCTGTTCGTAATAACAATGATTAAGATATTTTGTGTGTGGGTTCCACAGACAAACGTTAATAACTTTTAATTATATTATTTCATATGTTCATTATTGACGTCATATCACAGTAAAATTTAGTCTTCATATTGACTTGCCTATTACAATAGTTGGGCGTTACTTTATCGTAGTGTTTTTTTGATGTGAATACGTCTTTAAAATTGCTTCCATAGGGAGGCAATCCAAAAAAACGAATGATAACGAAATCGGGGGATACAGTTTGGTGTTGCAGCTTTTTACCTTGATTATAATACACTAAAAAATAAAATAAATTAATTAAACTGTTGCTCATGTATATCAATTAATAAAAAAAGGTGTTAACTGTCTACTCTCAGTGTATGTGTACGTGTATGTCATACAATCGTAGACCTATATAAGAACTCTGAAACAACGTGAAGAAATCCATATTGCAAAAATTGTCATAGGTAACCTACTCTGAATTTAGTAGCACCCTCCGAATTTTAAATATATAAAAAACGCCCGTTCAGAACTTAACTCAATAGTACTATATGTACTATATCGACTGTGAAAAGGTAAAAGAACGTAACACACAGTTATTTTAAAACAGCTTTTTTCTATAATCACAATGTATACAACTTGATATACGTTCCATCAAAATTATTTAAGCTGCAAATGCCGAACTAATATCTAAATTTATTTTTTTAGTTTGAAAAAAGAATGGCCTGTGAAAATATCGACTAGGGAAAAAGACGTAAACAATAGTTTTTCTTACACAATTTACGAATTAAATATTATATTAAACTTCTAGTTTATTAGACTCCATACACTTCAAGGTTGTGTATATTTCATAATTTGCCATCGGCTCAAAATCATCGAAAAAAAAAGTTGTTAGTGCCTCCTGTAAAATGTGTTACGTCCTTTTACCTGACTTCTGTCGATATATATTACAATTTCAGCTCTAGCAATGCTGCTGCCACATTCGTGTTAACTGACGATACAATTTTCGCGACTTTTGGGTGCACCTGGCGTGATAACATACGCTTATTTTAAATTAATTTTACAAACATCATGAAGCGCCAGAACTTGTAATATATTTCCACTTACACGATAATGACTCGAGACGTAATTGTAGCAAAAAAGAATTATCAAATCTAATTTCACATTGTGCTAAGGGAAAGGCGATTGTTATTTCTTCCGCTGATAAATTATACTTCATTATAGGCCAATGATTAGGCGCTGTACAACCCCCACCCCAATCTTAAAGAGTTACGGATACAAACTGTTAATGGGTGGGTTGACTAGGTGGTAAAGTTGACACAACTCCGCTGTGTTCCTTTACTAACCACAGATATTGTATTTTTAATACCCAATCAACTAACACAATAATATATTCAACTATGTTTGACACGCCAGTGTGGTTTTTGATAAATAAAAAATATAATTGTTATTTTTTCTGCTTTCGATCAAAGTATCTATCGCTATCGTGTTTGAAAAAAAAAATATTTATTAGTATTATTTTACGTTACAGCTTATACAATCAAGGCACCAGATACTTAAAAAAAAATAATATAGTAGTGCAATGATTTTTTTAAATTCACACCTTTTAAGGTGTTCACTGTCAATACTTGGTGGAAAAGCAATATATTATTAAGAAAAACACAATATTCTTTTGTACTTATTACCACTTTTATTTAACAAGATCAGGACCAGTATCGCTCATGGCGAGCATTATTAGTTGATAATTCTCGCCGTGAGAGAAGCCGGTCCTGATCTCGGTAAATAAATGTGGAAATAAGCACAACGGAATATTTTGTTTTTCTTAATCCAACACCTTTGCCAAGATCTCAAATGTTTAATTGAAAAATATATTTTTTAATAACTTATCGGGACTTGAACACCTATCTGATCTCTAGGGTAAAGGTCTTACCACTAGACCACAGGCGTCGACAACATTGATTACAAGTAGCTTCCACTTTTATATACGACTTTTACAGCAATAAACGATAATATGATATGAACAGAAGTGCGTCAGTAAAAACGTTCAATATATGAACGGAAGCTTTGATTGTTTTATCAGTTAAGAATGGTTCTAAATACATACATTTTAAACTGTCTAAAAAACAAACAACTTGGTTGACCCCCATCAACTCTGCCATAAAATATAATCAATATCTCTATATCGTTTTTCGTCGACTTATTGAATTTCACAGTCGTATTTGATAAGCGAGTAGATTGGCCTTTGTGTCACTTTATTTTGTATCGGGTGGAAATTATCAGAAATATTTGCTCGAATTTTCCTCGCTCCATATTTGATTAGCCAAGCCTTCAAGGCTGCGATAGTAACAAACTCGGGTAGCTTTTTAGTATTGTGATCGCTAAGTGGAGTGCCAAGGAAAATCTGATTATAAAGCACCGTCTATTTACAATCTTTCGTCTTCCCGCTAATGTTACTAATGTATTTATTATCACGACGCAATTCAATATAATTTCTTTCTATGAACACTGTTATTTTATTATTGAGACACTGCTTTATTATGAAACATAAGTTATTATTTATGAATTTAGAAATCCTTTTTAATTTCGGCTAGTCGTCGATCATTCGTTTTACAAAGAGTAAAGATAAAATATATTCGATGGCATAGTTATGGGGTGGGGAATCTTTTAAAATGTCACATTCATTTATCTGATTCAACATAATAAGGCCGCAGTAAACATTGACACTAGGGAATTTTTGGTCGGCGATTTTGAAACAATTTCATGTCAATTTCTAAATTCCAGAAATTTTCGGATTTGCCAAAATTACCAGGGTAGGACCTTTTTTAAGATTTTCCAAAAATTTTCGAATCCAAAATCTCGAAAATTAACGAATTTACAAAAAATAGCAGAATTGGCCGATCAAGTCAAAAGGCCGCAGGTTCCCCACGACTGGCCTAGTTCCATAGAAAGATCAAGTCAAAAATTATATTACCTATTATATTCGAATACCTCTCTTCTATAGCTCCACAAAATTACAACTAGAAAATCTTACTAGTTTTATCTCGGTAGGCAGATTTTTGCATGTGCAATTAATGAAATATAAACATTCTTCTCTCATTTGAATGTACAACAACTTTGAATGTTTTGATCAGGACAAGGTTGCAACTAGACCTCTCCTCTATTTAGGCGCACATTTAAAAAAAATGATAACAGTTATGTGAGACTTAAAATAATTGCCAAGTGTTTCGTGCCGTACATTATAAACAACGATCGAAGTGAGGTTATTATCGATCTTTGATGCAGGCAATTTTCAACCATAATTGCCTGAGGTTGTTCAAGGACAATGGTGATCAATACTCGAACAGGTAATGTATATTTTCCCATTCATATTACATTCTTATTTTATAACTTTCCATTGATATGCATACCATTGATTGAATTGGCACTTACTTGGTAGAACTCCATTGTAATTAGGTAAAAAATAACAAAGTATTTAGTTCTAATTTTTTTTTTAATTAGTTGATAGACAACATATCTTCAGAGATGACTGTGATGCTTAAATTCCAACACAATCTCGATCCTAAAAACAGGGCTGTGCTCAAGTATTATAAGTATTTCAATACCAATGTTTGTATTTATAAATCGCTTATCAGCAGATCTTGTGTTCACTGAGCGTTTTTTTTATGATTACTTTGCCGCTTTTAAAAATTACGTCACCCGCGCGGCGATTGTATGCAAAAATGGCGTCAGATTTATTTAATTCACCGTTCTTTTACTTTGGAAAGGTCGTACACCTGGAATTTTAATGCCGAACACTCGAAGAACGTTCCGAACATAGATAATTAACTCTTACGCAAGACTTTGGCTATTTTAGAAAATCGCAAAAAAAACCTCATCCGATAATTAATTTTCTTGCTGGTACTTAGTCATCCGCGTGACCGCTGTTTGTTGTAATTTGAAATATTCGCTTTAGCGATAAACAGATAAAGCTATTTTTGTACTGATCAAGCAAAAATTTCAATTGTGTATAGATAGTAGATTTTTTCATACATTCATTAATAGCAGGGCTGTGGAGTCGGGTAAAAAAACGATCCGTCTCTGGCTTTAAATTAAAAACCGACTTCGAATTGATTTTTTCAACAATCTATCTTCAATGTACATTGTATACGTATACCATCGGATCATCTTTAGTCAGCCTGGCATGCAATGGAAACACTATGCAATCTTGTTGTTTGAATACATCTTAATATTTTATTTGAATAGGTCTGAGTCGTAAGATTTTTCCGACTCTGACTCCACAACCCTGTTAAATAGTAAGCAGTAAGGATTTGCCTGTGATATAGTCAATAGCAGATATATTTGTAAGATGACTCGTGAGACACTCATGAACGACACTCAGACACTCTGGCGGATGGATATTCCGTTGAGGATGACGAGAAGATAAAGCTTCGGCAGTTCTTCCTTAACCACACATTAAGGAACCTTACTTGAATAGATCATTAAACAATTGAAATTAATAAGTTAAACAAAAAATATTAATTGGTAGTATTTCATTATTATCACGTTTATCATAACTTCTTAGTGTGGCTTAAGTGTAATCGTAGTATTCTATTCTACCATAGGTTTCGACGTTATATTTATTTAAAAAAAGTTCAATTTAAACCAGGTCATATTCGTGATGTTGGTGATCATATATTCGAATCAAAACTTACAAAGTAGAATTTAATGTGAAATTGCGTATATTTTTGATTATATTGAGGGCTGCCTTGTTTCTGTAAGTATGTGTAATAAATATATCCATCCGTGCAACAAACACACTGCTGGGTAACAACTAGGGCCTCCAATCCCGGAGTTATGATAATACTATCCCGGGATTCCGGGATTAAGAAAATTTGAGAAAGTTACGCGAGGCCTAAAGAAAGGTCTCACATATTTTCATTTTGGGGATTCCGCAAATCCCTGGATTTCAAAATCGGCGAGCAAAAATTTCTCAATCCCATTTATACATGATTTTATGGTGAATGTTCAATCCCGGGATCACAAAAAAGGTCCGGGGTTGGATGCCCTAGTAACAACGTCAACAACGTATCCCTAATTAGGCAGCAAACTGCTTTTAAAAGCTCCAATTGGTTTGTTGTTTCAAAGCGGCCAACACAACACACCTACAATAGTAAATGAAGGCTCTATTTATAGCTATGTACTGTTTTGTCAGCCTGTGTTTTTATGCTCGGTGTAATCTTACCAAAGCCATCCTGATGTGTAATTTACTAAAGTAACTATGATCGTATTGTGTGCGGGGAGAACTTTCTTTTTGACGTTGCATTATACAATTTAAATGTGTTTTCGTATTTTAATCATGTTTCAATCAATCACTGTCACACTGCGCTACGTCTTTATTAAATGCGCTTGTTTAGAACTGTAGAAAGATATTTACTTCAACATTGACAAGCTGATTACTTAGAATCGTATTACGAAAATTCTCATTAGAAAAAAAGTAATTGACAGCCTTTGCAAAATTTTCAAACATATTTTTATTTTTTTCCGCTAATTTTTGGAATCTCAGTTTCTAGATACCTTTTCGAAGCGAGACTTCGGTTGATTTTCCGCGTCCAATATTATTTACAGATAAATTAAACGATTTTGCTGATATGTTTTTGCAATTTTGTCTTTTTTAACTGTCACACTTTAGGTATCTCACCGAAGATCACTGGTCAATATGCGGTCATTAAATTTACAAAATATATGTATAAGGATAATTTTATATATGATCAAAGCTGGATTAGTGACAGACAGTTGAAGTTTTTCCTTCTCCAAAACATCCTTTTAAGCCGACAAAACAATATCTGGATACACAGGATCTATTTACATTATCGGGCATTTCCAACTGATGCAACCATTTTTATTATACCTTGAAAGATGTAGAATAATATGTAATTTAAAAAATATTTTACAATTTTGTCGGAGAATCAAAATTAAATTTCTTCCATGATGACCAGCAAATTGACGATGCCAATGACGTAACTGATTGATTTGTTGTCAAACGGTAATAAAATTATTTATCTTTGATATTCCGTTTTTTGCATTCTTATCTTTTATAAGATGCGATGTTTACATATTATCTAGCTGTAATAAAAAAAATGATATAAGAAACGATAATAAATATTGAGCAAGGACCGGTTTTCTTTCGTTGTGTTACGCCGGTGATGTCACTATGAAAGTATGCCTCCAGGGTTAGTGTTAGTACACACACGTTCTTGTTGATGTTTTAACTGCGTAATTTATTTGTTTTTTTCACTATTTTGCAAGCTCGTTTCATTCAAGTCGAATTCTATGTTTTTACTCTTAAATAAGCGTGAAATTAAGGTATGAATTCTATTACAGCGCCTGTACAATTTTCCGGATACGATCGGTTTCCATATATGAAATTTCAATAAACTCTACACACAATTTACTATACATACTAGCAAAAAACAAATGAACATTGCATTTAGATATATGTATGTATTCTATAAATTCTTCGCATAATAAACTAACCATTTTTGTTTGTCTATTCGTTATCATTGAGTTACTTATCGTGCCTGCCGGATTCTTTGATTATTTTGAGTAATTAATAGTGAGAAAAAAACTTCTACGCATGGCAACGTTAATGTTATCAAACGTTGATTTTGTCAATTCAATATTCGGCATCATTGGTGGATCCAGGGAGATGGCTATGACGGCCATAGCCACCCCCTTAGAACAATTGAAAGTCAACTGCCTTGGACCTCGTACTTTCTAAAATACTTTTTGTTTCTAAATCTTTTACGAGCGCTTTGCTCTAGTAACAAAAACTAAACGTTCAATCTCTTTTAATAAAACCGATACGCGATTAAATTATTTCTCATGTATGTTATTATTATCTATTAGGATCTATATTTTTAAATTGAATGGCCATCCCCTGACATATATTCTGCGTCCGTTAGCGTTGAGTATGGATATTCGCGATGTGGTGCACATTGGCAACTGTAATTTTAAATATTATATAAATACCAAAATAAGTAGACAATAAATTAATGGCATCATTTCGCAACTAACATTGAAATAGTTACAATTTCAATAGTATGATTATTAACAATGTTTTGTAATACCTGCAAATTGATTTAACTACTGTATCAGTAACATTACGAGGATTATTTGATAAGCTGCGGCATCATAATTTCATATATATTGACATATCGACTGTGTAAAGGAAAAATGACGTAACCCACACATATCAAATTTTACAGGAGGTGCAAAAAAAGTGTTTTGATGATTTTAGGCCATATGCAAATTATGAATTATACACAACCTTAAAGTGCACGGAGACTTCTAAACTTGTGTTCAATTGACATAATCTAATATTAATTAAAGAAATTGTCTAGGAAAAACCTTTATGTCAGTCTTTTTTCTCTTGGTTTTAACGTTTTACAAAGTCATCTTTTTCAAAATTAAAAGCTAAATTTAGATACTTATTCGGCATTTGTAGCTTGCATCCTTTTAATAGAACGTGTATCAAGTTTGATACATTGTGATTATCGAAATAGACCTGTTTTGAAAAAACTGTGGATTACGTCCTTTTTCCTTTCCACAGTCGATATCTAAATAACGTAACATTTTTTTTATATCGTTCGTGCCTATATCTTTAGTATGAAACGTCTAGTCTGTGTTCTAATTACATTTTTTACACGAGTTTTTTTTTCTTACATTAAAACTCAACAGCTGAAACAATAATTGGTGTTTTTATTGTCTGTAATGATTGATGTGTCTCGTGATTGAATCCGCCAAAGCGTGCTCTTCATATATATGTAGGTATACTTATATTTTTATTTTCCGAAGCGAATTATAAATTACATTCTCCATTTGATATTTACACCTCTATTATCTTCCGAGTGTAGAATGCACACAGTTCCGTGATATAATCTGTTACAGATCGTTTATCAACGTTAATGAAACAGAGCCTACGGCATTGGAAAGGTTAAATTTAGAAATACCAACGCTCTAATTAATACATGTTATTTAGTATGCAATGTGTCGAGAAAAATTAAAGAAAACTTATTTATAATAGATTAAACTTTTTAACTTTACTTAAAAAAACAGTACATTCCGCATAAGTTATTTGTGTTGATGTAAGTACAGCGATACTCAACTTGCGGCCCATTCAGATTTTATGTGAGGCACAAAACAATCATAGTCGCCAGATGGTATTGTTGAATAAAAATATTTGGAGTATGAAAGACATTTTTTTTAAATACAATGCCTTTCCACCGAGTATTGACAGTTGACACCTTATAAGTCAGCGGCTTCCAACCTAGGAGGCGTGGACTATTGCAAAGGGAGGCGCGAACAGTTGAATATATTTTTTTACCCTTTAAAACGTGTCTTTATTACTATATGAAATAAAGTATGGGGAGGCGAGAAGATTTTTTTTCTTCAAAGGGAGGCATAGTAACATAAAGATTGGAAACCACTGCTTTAAGTGATATTGTGATTTTATTGTTACTATGATCAATGGTGACTTTTAAGGTGCTCACTGCCAATTTTTGGTGGTAAAAATATATATCGGTTCTTATTACTTGTAATAGTACAAAAAAGATATTTTATTTTTTAACAAAATCAATGAATTTGACTAATTTTGATAATAAAATAATATTTTACAAGCATTCTTCAAAGTATACACAAATTACTTTGTGGATAATTTTGTAGAAGAAGTTACTTAAGCCACGATGATTACTAATATTTCACATACGAACTCCACTTATCCACTAATAGCTGCAAGTTATAAGCCAAATTCGTGAATTGTATGCAATAAAACCAATAATGCATTGTGTGTTGTATTTTCAATCATAAAATATTGATCCGTCTCTTGCCTATACCTTTGTTAATATTGTTAAACTATGAAAGCATTTATTTTAAGAACCATAACTCAATATTTCCAATCAGTAATGAGCACTCGGGTAGATCGACAAGACCACTTTAGCCATAATGGATAAATACGGTAACTTGTTTTGCCTCTAGAAATGAAAACAAAACTGTAATTAATTACCTGTACATCGTACACATTCTAAGAAGTTCAAAATACCTTCTTTATATATGTATATCTATGGCTTTGTTCCGTATTCCTACAACTAGAAATTGGTAGTTTTGAGATATGGCCGATCAAAGTTATGACACATCTAAACTGAGTTGTAAAAAAGTGATAATTATTGTAATAATAGTAATTTATCAAAATTCGAAACATGTGTGTTAAAATGTTGACAAAACCATAAAATGATATTTCGAGTTTTTTTATATGAAACTGAGAGAAGGTTGTTTATATTTATTTAGTTCCATATGCAAACATCTGCCTACCGAGAGAAAACTTGTCAATTTTTCTAGTTGTATTTTTGTGGAGTTATAGAAGAGAGGTATTCTAATATATTGGGCAATATAACTCAAAACATCAAATTGTTGACTTATCGTTCTATGGAACTAGGCCATCGATGTGTATTATAAATACATTGTTGTGTACATTGTGAATTCTGCTAGTGAATGCTTGAAATTGTCCTACAAGTATGTTGAACACATTAATTTTGCGTATTATTGACGCAGAATAGCAATATTTAATAAATAATTCTAACTACATATTCTCAGTCGATGATATACAAATTAAATTGATTATATTTTTACTAAACGGGTTGTGTTACTAAGTAAAAAGCCAAACATGCTTCATAACTTTATTAGTTGTGGAATAATAGTGTCATCAATTTAAATTTTATATTAAATTCGATCTACTTAAATATGTTTGTATTATAAAACGATAAATTTGTATTGTTTAGTCAAAAGGTTACAGGTACCCTTGTTTTTACGATTCATTCACATTTATCTACTAACACCGGCATATCCAACTCGTGGTCCAATTAAAGATTTTGTGTGGCTCTTTTGAGGTTTCCAAATTTCTATGCATTTTTTTATTGGTAGAATAATAATAAAAAAAAAGCACATAAATTTGTGAAGGACGAATTATTACCTGGGCAGTTACGCTGATGCCAGACATTCGTTTTTAGTAGCGTAAATGTTATGCAGGACAGAACTAGTTGACTGAGCAAGACAGTAAATGTAGTACGGTCCTATTGCATGGTTATGGCACGTATCTGTTGCAATCTCACTCTTATGGGCGGAGTTGTAATGAGAGTAGGTTGTAATTCCACCATAGTTCAGTCTGTGACTCAGCCACAAAGGCAATATTTTAATTGGCCTATCAAATAATTTCAGTTACTAATCCCCTGCATTAATGTATTACCATATTTATTTGAAAATTATGTATCTACAGTTACATGCAAAATGTTTAAAAAGGAGATGCAAGTCATCTTCCTTAGTTCTACTTTAAGCAGTGGAATAATGAAGTTATTAATTTTATATCAAGTCAACTTATTTGATATTATTGAATTTTACGTTTAAAAAATCAATGCAAGCAATACTCAAAGTCTACATCCATTTTCCTCTTGCAACATTTTTCTCAAACATAGTTACTTATTTTTTTAGTTAAGATGGTGCTGTAAAAGTATTATATTGTCCTCAAAACCTGTCGCCTTTAGGCTATGAGGAATAATAAATTTCCCAATGTCATTTATTAAATGTTAACATAATGTATATACAGGTACCTCTATTTTCGCTGAATCGAATTTGCTAAAAAGAATATTGTGCCAATCCCACTGTATTATTAAATTAAATTGCTTTTCTTCCTGTTTTGGTGGCTAATTCAATATCCAAAACGTTTACCACGCAAATTTACTTAATTTTCAATATCCTCCTATTTATAATAATTACATAACTAGGCCTTGAAATGTCAAATGCCAATATGTAATTATATAATATTTATCAACAAAAATAATAATTTTAATCTACAGTTTTTTTTAATAGCAGAATGAACTTATTAAATTTATAATTTATGTGATGGACAGGTAATATTATAGTTGCAACATTGTTCTCAGCAATTTAAATTGATGACTCCTATGATAGGTCTAATTGTTTCATGTGTTTTTGAGTGGTTCATCTTACATAATTTATTCTTGATTTTTTTATTATTATCATATTTATATTTATTACTTTACGAAATTCACTATTAACTATGTGCTATTTTATTATTATTATGGCCAGTCCCGATGTGTAGCAAATAGACACCTATTGAATTTTATCCCAACCCAATTTTTTCTACGAGAACTAACTGTAACTCAGTTGCTCAAGCATTTTTTTACCAAGAAAGTGGGTATAAAATGATATGAATAGGACACGACTAGTGGTTGGCTATTTTCTCTTGCTACGCTTCGTTTTTAGGAACAGATAGGTGAGAGGATATTGAAGACATCACAGACATCCATGTCTTCGAACAGAAATTATGACTTAGTTGAAAAATAATTTTCAACTAAAACTGGGATTCAAACCCTCGAGCTTTGCGACATAATTCAATGATGCTGACCAATCGACCACTTACATATTCATGCAATTTTTTTAAACTCGTCCTTTTCTTATTTGTTTCAGCTCACGACACATTAGACACGCGTGAATTCCTTGAGAATGCTCAACAGCAACAGCAGCAACAGAATCAGGCACGCCAAGAAGGAATCCACCATGAGATTAGAATCGCACGGGCCGCTGGAGGGCTCGGACTCTCCATCGCTGGAGGCCGAGGCTCGACTCCTTTCAGAGGGGACGATGACGGTATCTTCATTTCTAGAGTGACACCAGCGGGACCAGCTCATAATGCTGGACTCAGGGTAAGATGCGTTGATTTTAATTTAGCCAAACAACTTACAACTGTATTGTTAACATTGAAATAATGATGAGTATCTGAGCCTGATTTTGAGTCAATTGCAATTGAAATTGCAAACAAACAAAGCTGCTAAAGATGAGTTAAGTAAGTATACTAAGTGATTCTTTGATATAAATTCTTTGCCTGGAATAACAGTCAGTACATTAATTATACCAGTTTGCCAAAAAAAACATTTATTTTTATAGGCAATTATTATTAATGCTAATTTAAAGGTAAGCAGTTTTCCATGTCTAATAATTTAAACTCTTATCTGTGTTAGTTCGGTATTAAATCATCTATATTTAGATATTATTATTATCTATGCAATATAAAATATCGAGGCTTTATCCGAAAAGCTGAAATTTTTCATTTGCTGTTTACTTAAAACTATCCATATGTTACTTACCAACTTCTGCCAGAACAGTGACAATTTGTGGACTTGTTAGCATTCTATGCTCTGATTTCAAGAAGATACTGGAAATAACCCACTTCCAATACGGAGTAATATATGGAATTCTATCTGAGTACTGGTTAATAAGGCGTGTCACTCACATTTGTGAAATAATTCATTTATAAATTTTCTTATATGACATACAAACTAATTTGAAAACAAAAATGCCCCTCTGTTAGCACAATGAATTGCAAAAATTGCATTCTACGTACGAAATTATCCAATGCATAAACATGTAAGTTTACTAACCAATGTCATTTTCCTTATATCAGGTTGGAGACAAAGTTGTTAGCGTAAATGGAGAATCGGTAGTTGACGTAGACCATTACTTTGCGGTTGAGGTTCTCAAAGCGAGTGGGCCTACCCTATGCCTCGTCGTCACCAGAGATACCCCTGCTACTTCCAGGTAAAATTTCATCATTGCCAACATTATGCACGAAACACTTTCTTTTTATTTATGCTTTATTTCTGTATATCAGGGCCAGCTAGCAGTGATCGGTAGATTGCGGAGCCATATGTGCTTCAATTGTGGTCATACTACAAATTCTCATTCCAAGATTTTAAAAAATACGCTAGATTTCCATTACCAATATATAAGCCCAAACTTTGATTATCACTAGATAATGTTATAACATTGATATGAGATGCACAAAAAAAATTGCACTAATGAATTTTTGATAGTCAAATATGTATGATAATTTTTCAGTATTATTTTCATGAATGAGTGTGTTTACTTTTGAATAATGTATTTGAAATATTTAAAAAACCATTTTTTTTATTTTGTATAAAAAGTCTTTCACTGCACTGAAGAAGTTGGCAGTCATCCCTTTAATTTGTTTAATATATTATGAAGAGCTTGATCTGAGAGAGATCTTGAGAGCCTGGCGTCTTGACGATTTCAGTGGTATTTTCAGTACCAGTGAAACGATATTATTTTCTTTTTTACCACGTCTGGTCCCAATGTGGAGCATATGGACTCCTAATAAAGTTTATCACAACAGAAGTTTCTACGAGAACTGCTTATTTTTTAGGTGCTTAGTAGGGATAGAAGGATAGGGCTAGGACAGGACTAGCGGTAATCTAATCGCTCTCGATACGCCTCGTTTTTTATGATAGAATGGGTGTGAAGGGGAATTGCAAGACATCACTTACATCCATGCCTTCAAACAGAAATCTATAAATCAATTGAAAAAATCAATCTATAAAAACTGTTGACACTCGACCATGCAGTCGGCATGCATCTATTTTATTACTGAAGACCAGACAAATTCTGCCACAAAATGTTTTATGTATACCTCAACTCGATTACTGGTCTCTCAGGATTGAATAGTTAACTAAAATTTTGCATTGATTTTAGACTTCCCAATATAATTTGTAAAAATATCTGAACATGTGTGAATTTACATAATTTTAACGATTCAAATGTATTTGTATAGTATTATTAAAACTTATCTATTCTATATATTTGTTTATAATTAATAAATTTCTCAACAGAACCCACAGTAGAGCGGCTAGTGCTGCCAGTCATCAATCACTCGCTAGTGGTGATACCACCTCTACTTTGGAAAATGGACAGGCAAGTTTCCTTTTAACTGCTGTTTGTTTATTTATAAACCAGCTATAACCATCAGGCTTGTTAATGAAATATTGATGTTAGTTGATGGATTCAATACTCTAAAAATACAATACGTAAAAGTAAGAATCCATCTCTCCACAAGAGAAGTCATTTATGAATCATCACAAACTCATTCTTGTTCAATTTCAGGTTTTAATGGGCAAAAAGCCAAGTCCCCTCGTAATAACCAACCATCACGCCCAGCAGACTGAAAAGAAGACCTCTCCTAGTCCACCGCAGCCTCCGTCACCTCAAAGTTTGTTATTTATGCATTTGTTGGTTTAATTTATGTAATCGATCATAAAGGACGATCATCAGTCTGAAGATGCTTCTCAAAGAGGCGAAAATCATGACACCAGTGGAATAATAAAGTTATTTCAATTTAATTTAATATGAAGAAGATATTCAAAAAAAAAATCTGTACTTACATAAATACATTAAGAGTAATGACTGATTTATATTCAGTGTATTTTTATATTTCTTTCTTCCAGTCTATATGCAAAAGGTGCTTGTACACACTACGCTGATAAGAGATGGACAAGGATTGGGATTCAGTATTGCTGGAGGAAAAGGATCCCCAGCTTTTAAGGTATCAAAGTGTTTCAAATTTATACTTGGTGGGCTATTTATAAGTAGGATATTATTGGTTTTACTATTTGCATAATTTACTTTGAATTATGTACCTGCTATTTCCGTTTTTATTAAGAACATTTTTAACAACAACGCAACACCCTATTCTTTTTAAAAGGAAAATAAATCCTGAACATCCAAATTCCAAACTCATATTTTAGCGCAAATTATGTGTTCTAAGTGTAATTCTGTTTATTTCCAGGATGGTAGTGAAGCAATTTATGTATCTCGCATATCACCTGCCGGTGCTGCTGCAAAGGATGGAAAACTTTTAGTCGGAGACAAAGTTGTATCGGTATGTTTCACAATACATACTGGCCTTATCCTTTTTTTCAAAATACTAACACTCTTATCCATAATTAATTGATCCTTAGTTAAGTATTTGCAATTAAGCTTTGAATGCATTTTGAAAATTCTTGTTACAGATAAACGGATCAGAGATGGCACACGCTCGACATGAGCAAGCAGTCGGTCTTCTCACAGGCCATGAGCGCTTCGTGCGTCTTGTTGTTGAACGAGAGACCCCTGTTGTTCCCCAAAATTCAAGTGAGCTCTAAACTACATATCCATTACATTATTGATTCTTTACAAGCTATTTTATATTTTTTAATTAACAAAATGAATTCCTTTTAATACATTGTATTTATTAATAATTTTATCATATTGCAGGCTATCCTACCTACAGACGCTCTATAACAGAAGATGCCGTCTTAAGTAAAGGAGGCATCCAGCTGAACAATGGCCAGGCCGCGTTAAGTTTGAACAACTCGCATCCAATAACGAGCAACACCCTTCCGAAAGCGGCGGTCGCCAAGCCTCAGCTGCAGCCTACGCTCTCGGCCACGCAACATGTTCCTTACGCCAATAATGCTACTCACCAACCGTCAACTAACCAAATCGAAGCAGTCAATCCGTCAGTTCAACAGGCACCGAGGACTGTCCAGCCTGTTCCCTCAAACCAAACACCATATCCTCAGACCAATCATTTACCTCCACAGCCCGCACCCAGAAGATTCCCAAGTCTATCACCAGAGGTTAGTATATATTGAAAACCGTATCGGGAAGGAGTTTATAAATTTTAAGCATTTGCTGAAATCAAAATGGAAACATATTTTTTTTAAACTTTATATATAAACAATAGTTTGATTGATTATTCACTTGAGAAGTAAATTATTAATAGCTTGAGGAAACATCTTTAAAACCTCTGACACTGTATTGCAGGGGTCGTCGACTTATTTATGCTTACCGCCCACTTTTGCTTATTTTTCATGTTAAAATTTCCTTACCGCCCACCAACATCGCTATATTTCAATCCAGTATATAGGTGAAAAAATTTCCAGAAGGAATTTAGGAGAAAAAAAAAATCCCCCACCGCCCACCACGGAAGCCTTACCGCGGTACGGACCAGGTTGACGACCCGTGCTGTATTGTATAAGGAAATGTTGGTCAATTGCTCCCGAGACAATCCCAGCTCAATACTGAAAAACGCTTCACGCTCGTTACGCCACAGGAAACCTCTACTCAAACTAGATGTAAAGCCCCGGCGGGTGGTGGTGGGAACAAGCATAGTCTTTGTAATGTGAACGGTTGTAAACGGGAGATATCTTATAATTTCAGAATACAATTGGAATTCCTATTGTGGAAAATGCCAATCAGCAACCGTCGAACGCTGCAAACCACACGGCGAAATCCATCTCCGGTTCGACAAATGAAGTTTTCCAAGAAGACTCGCAGGTTAGCCTATGAATTTCTTTCACCCGCTTTAAAATGTGTAGTTTGTTTTGTCGTCATAACGGAACCGTAAACAACAAATGCATACTTTTTCATATTAAATGCTGAATGTCAACATTGCATCTATCGGTGCATTCAATAAACTTTCTCTTGGTATATTTTGTATTCAATCTATTATTACGATATTGAATGCATATTGATTATTTACTTATTTTATATCTTCGCTTCCCATAGAATGTACGATTGATGTTATACGATTATCGTAGGGTTATTTGTCATTTCTATTTATTGCATTTTTCTAAATCGAACCTTATCCATTTTCATTTATGTTACAATTGATTCGAGAATGCTCCCCTGAAACAGATTCAAACATAATAAACAAACAATGATTATTATCAAAAATACTTTTTTTCTGTTCGAAGTGTCTCGGATTAATTACATATTTATTTTCATTTACAAATCGCATGATTTAAAAAAATTCTTTATGATTAATATTAGTATTTCAAATTTAATAGCTTGTTATATTGTTATAATCTCTTACTCAAAAATATTTCGAAAGAAATAAATTTTAAAATACATACGGATACGAGAGTGTATGAATGGTACTAGGTGATTATATCAAAAGCGAGGAAACGAATGAATTCACTTTTCGTTAGGATAAGAATTATTTCTTAAAAACTGATGGGACAATGTCAATTCAAAGCGATGACATTGAACAAAATATATATTGTACAGTCGATGGAAGAGACGAATGCGAAGCTTTTGCTTTTGTGATGTTTAATTGTATTTGGTATAAAAAATTGACTGGCAAAATCGATTGGTGTCATTCCACATCATCCATCCAGCCCGTTCCGCGGCCAATTACCAACGAGGAGTTCCAAGCGATGATACCGGCTCACTTCCTGGGCGGTCCGGCCGCGGCCAATCACAACGTGCCTACGGTTCCGCCTCCCTCCGGGGTGACCATCACCGTGCAGCGCGGCGCGCCCGTTCTGGACGTGCCTTTACCCCCTTCCCCAACTGCGTTAGGCCTCGTCACGGAGACCATCACCAAGTCCACTTTCACTGAGACCACGGTCACCAGAATCACTGACAATCACTTGGAGGAGGCCCTGATTGCTGAGGTACGATCGGGAATGGATTAGGCTTTTATGTTTTTTTTATCAAAATAGCTCAATTTGAGAGTGTTCTTTTTTCTTCAATTAAAGCCATTGCAGCATAACAAGGCCTTTCACAAGAAGATTGTGTGTTATAAATGTGTATAATTTTACCCTGGCAGCATAACTCCCGAGTCCTAAACATAACTATAAAAAAAACTATAATATCTGAACACCTAAGTAAATGCTTGGAATGAAATAGTTTCAAATCAATATTAACCATCTTAGTTCATTCTATAATATGGACAATTAAAATTGCCGCATCTTAAATTTGAATCGTTCAAATTACGTTAAACACAAGATTTGTCACATTTTATTTTCATAAACTATGCAAAGTTAAAAATCTATGACAATGTTATTGTATTCCGTGAAATCATTACTGTAAAAACTCTATGTATTTACGCCAGCATTGCTTAAACCTTCAGTATTATTTTAATTGTCGACACAATGTATGCTTACAGTACTTGTAAAAATTGATCTGCAATATGTTTTACATTAGTAATGCAAAGTTCAAACTGCGGTACTTTCAGCATCCATGTAGAATGAGTCGTACGTTTTAATCTATCATACCATTGTATGCTTTAATAATTCAGTAATTACTCGAGGAATGCTTCTCAAAGTGAGCTATAGATAGTTTGGTGTGCGGTGACGGATGTATTCACAAAAACAAATGGCTTCATGCACTTCATTGCACTGCCAATCATGCTAAAAGTTATAATCTCTCATTTACAATCAGTCTGAAACAGATTTTTTTTTACTGTGAAGACGACTACCATGCATTACTAATTTTATTATTTTTTGTATTAAAAATTAGTGATACTTTCTGATATTTTTATGTATATACATGTAATATATTTAGTGTTTTTTTTTTAATTATCATTAATAATCGCACGCTATTTATTGTTTTATCATATTAATAATATAATTTGCTATTAATCATTGCAAAAAAATAATTAAAAACCAACAAGATTGCAAATTTTCTCTTGTATACTTGACACTGATGTACAATTAACGCATTACGCCTTAAGATGAATGCTCACTATGAAAATTAATATGTGCGATCTCGTTATCACTCTGCATGTAGCGTCCAGACGCCTAGACAGCGTCAGGTATTGCTGTATGCAACCGACGGCCTTTATTGTGGCCTAAAGAAAATTACATATTTTAGCCTGTGATATATATTTAGGCAATATCTGAATATGCATATTTAATTATCAAAATTTATTCAGGGCCCTGTGGTCAATTGTCAAATTCATTTCATTGATAATTATATTCGAACAAATAACATTGAAATTTGAAATAATCAAGTAATTTTTACATTGTCATTTGATATCATTCATTTTTTTGCTATTTAGTATATGAGTATAATATTACTATTATGACGCTTCTTTTCATATTTATATGTAATGTATGTATATATATATCTGCATGTTGTTAATGAAAATGTTGTTGTGCATGATCGCATGATCTCGAAAATACAATATGAAATAAAAATTGGGTTGTGGTTACGGTCAAATGATTCTCTTCCTCCACATTCAAATATCAGACTCGCTGACTTCCATCTACCTTAAATGTATTTTAGTCTCCGAGAGTTAATAGGAATTATCAATCTCATTAGAATGCCACGTCACAGTGTGAATATTTTAAATGTTAGATGTAGAATTTCCATTATTGTTCAATATACATACAGTAGAATAAATTAATTAGCTGTACATATTATCGTAAAACATTTTCGTTGTAGCTATTATGCGTTTATCAGTAAATATAGAATAGTGAGATAATATAGAGTTTCAGGAGTGGCATGTTTATATTATAAATGTACTTACAGTCAGAACTATCAAAATATTACATGTATACATATATTTTTCAACACAAAAAATGATAATTACATTATTTTTTGCTACACATTGTAATTCAACAGTCAAGTTACATATTAAAAAATAAAATACTCTTGAACTAAAGAGTGTTTTATAAAGGCACTATTTCCACCAAGTATTGAAAGTGAAAACCTTAAAAGTAGTTAATATACATCTATATTATTAAAATAGAATGAAATATTACTCTGAGACTATTGATAACTATCGACTAAAACACCTTCATTTTGGGAACGACGACTCTTTGCCAATTGCTTGGTTAATATAAAGGAATTGACTTTTCAAGTGTTACATAAAACAAAAAAAGCAGAAAATCTGACATTTTTTTTAAAATAAATAATTGATAAAATCGGTAAAACGGTGTATTTATCTTTTTTGTTTCTAAAAAGAAATCGTGTCGAGAACAGTCGATAAAATTACAACCCCCAATCCTTACACGCATACCCAATTTTTATGTGATTTAACTTTTCCTATTAAATGGGATCTAAAACAATAACAATTTCAGTCATGTATTTTTTTTGTTGGGTTTCATTCATTTATTAAAAATTGGCATGCTCAATAACGTGCATTTTGTTTTTTTATTATTTTATTTTTTGTGTAACCGTCTCACAAAATAATCCAAAGTGCTGCTCTGTACTCTCGTATTATGTGAAATAACACTTGGCGCAATTCCTAAGGCCGGCGATTGGCAAATGTTGGCTGTTCGAAATAAGGTACTGTCCTTTTTATTATACACACACTCGCTCTAAATCGTGCATTCGATGACTAAATGGCGACGGCTCGTGACGACATGATGATTTCACACCTGCCAATGCAAAACTACAAAACTCGATAAAACACAGACAAATCTTCATTTCTTTTTAAACACAATAAAACATAGGGTTGTCTGTTATCAAAATAATTGCGACAGCTAAGCAACAGCAACTACAAAAATACAGTACAGTTCAGGAGATAATCAACAAAAAAAATAACTATAGTAATGTCAAAATAACACTATTTAATTCTACAGGATTCTAGAAATTTGTAGAAATGAATGTAGTGTTTTTTTTAAATTATTATAATGTAGTTTTACCAAGTAAATATCAATTCAACCAAATGAATAAATTACCATTCACTTCTTACACATTATATTTTTTATCAGTAATGAGAAATATAAACTCCATTTTTAAGCAAATTGGAAGTATATTTTTCAGTTACTGTGAGTAAATAACTAAATGTGATATCTGCTAAGAAATTGACACCTACGTAAAAGTATTGTAACTTCAAAATCGGAACATTACAGGAGAGTGGTTTATTGAGAAACAAAGCTTGGTTTAAGCCGAGCTATTGATCGCTTTGCACTAAATACAGGATGTTCATTGTTCATAAAATTTGGTAAAATTTCAAACGATTGAAAGATGGAAGCTAATAAGGTTTTGTATCTTTAAACTACTTTCCTGTAATGTTCCGATTTTGTAGTTACAATACTTTATGTAAGAGCTGTCGAAATATAAAGTGTATCAGAAAAATGCCAACTCTCTAACGTATAAGAGTATTGTCGCTCTGACTACCGACTCTTAGAGTTAGTTTTTTTCTTCTTAAATATGATTTTTATTGAGTTTATCACTTCACCAGCGATACGTATTTCCAGAGCCTTCGAAAACAAAAACAAACGAAATGTATGTAATTTTTTTGACCTATTTCAAAACTGTATTTTTTTAGTTTCTCCTTTGTGAGATTAAAAGCCTCTAAATTGATATCGAAAAACAAATAGTGCATTTGTACCGGTTTTATTTGTGTCATATATTTTTATATTACTTTGTAATCAAAGAGAATTTCACATATCATGAACACTCTCTAGCATATACATATAAAGAACTCGGCGCGCCATTCGGTAAAATAATCACAGACATCACTTCCCGTCTGCCAAACAATCATTTAAATGCATGGCTACGCTCTCAATTTGTGAAGACATCCAACAACATCAGAAGGTATGATGGGAACCGTGTTAAATAAAACTATGTCTTGACTGAATCGCCCAATTCATCATAATGTGATGCATGTGTCATTGAAATAAAATTCATCTCCGGACGAAGCTTGCTAACAGCATTTTCAGATATCTTTCCACACATTTATCTTCTCTATATATTACATATTATATAAACTATATGCTTAAATAAAATATACATTATCTTTTTACTTGTAAATGTTAAGTTTTTTTTTCAGATTGTTAAATATATCACCTTGCATAAACCTCTGTGCTCGTAGAAAATAACTCGGGCAGTTTGTAGGCTATTTTAGCAAAACCCTATTATACAAAGACTAGAATTTCTGCTCTGTACATATTTTATATAAAGCTTTGTATATTTATTCAAATAAAATAAACATTAATAATGTTCTGTATAGTTATTTTATGTATGTATACATAAAATCCAAAACCATTAATTAATTTTATTTAGTTTCATCATTGTTTTTTTTTTGCTTCACAAAAAAAACATTCAAGAATTCATACATTTTTCTTGTATATGCGATGAATTTTACAATATTAATAAAAACACAATAATCCTTTGTACTTCATTCCACTTTATTTAATATGTCAGGACCGGTTTCGCTCATTACGAGCATCGTCAACTGATGCTCGTAATGAGCGAAACCGGTCCTGACATAGTAAATAAAGTGGAATGAAGTACAAAGGATTATTGTGTTTTTATTAATATAATGCCTTTCCACCAAGTATTGACAGTGAACACCCTAAAAGTGAATTTTACAATATTTATATTGTTCAATATAATGAAGCGGAATTGTTTTCTGGATTTATTTTTACTTTACTGTCTCTATATCTCAAAAGACATAAATTTTGGATTTATTACCCATATCTGCCACACTGCATGGGCAAATATCAGCAAATTTGCTTGAATAATGAGATGTTTCTACTAATCACTACATCTCGCGAACTGCAAAATTTTGTTTTCAAACCCACTAATGAAAATATGTTTATTTTTTGGAAATAACCATTCAACTAAAATTACATTGAAAATAACCTTAAAATAATTTGTCTGAAGATGCTTTTCAAAGAAGTCGCAGTTTGTATCAGAATCGGTGTGATACCAAATCATAAAATATCATTTTATATTAAATAGATGATAATCATAAATGAGGACTAAAATTTAAATAATAGTTGTTCGTGTACCACAAACGTATAATAAAAAATAATATTACTATGAAATACAAACATCCAGAACCAGTTTTGCTTCATATGATTTATTTTTTATCAATGAGATACTGATTAATAACTATCATGTTCTGATAATGAGATGACAAAATAGATGTTGAAACACCTAGAGATTGTTGAATAATTTGCTTTTATACTTCTCGCAACATTGACAACAATAAATAATTTATTTATGGGATTTTTTTTTACTTCTGTACAGGATGTGATCCTGGCAAAGGAAGGCGGATCCCTGGGTTTCAGCATCATCGGAGGAACTGACCATTCTTGCACACCATTTGGCGGAAAGGAACCTGGAATATTTATTTCACATGTGAGATTATTTCTTTACTATTATCAGGCTATTTTTTCCTTAAAAAAAAAAAAATATACGCTACTGACGAATGAAGTGTGTTTCGGTCTTTCTTTAAGGTATAAATTTTTTAAAATTAAATATCTTTTAGTTGTATCTATGTCAACTCAATTTAAAACATATAGATTTCCCTTTTAAAATGAAACACTCTTTTATACTAATTCCACATTTTTTTATAGAATTTCATCTGGCGGCCGAGCAATTTTGCGAAAAATTCGCAAAAAATTGTAATTTTACTAAATTCACTATAATTTGTAAACCAAATTTAATATTCTAGCTTCCAGATACTTTTTAATAGAATGAAATGTATGACGTAGGACGCAGATATGCGTCCGCTGGCCAGCAACCATTGGTTTTCAATGACTTAAATACGCGTCCAGCGGTCGTTAACCTGTTAAGGTCAGGACTGGTTTTGCACATCACGGGTATTTTTAACTGCTAAAAATATACAATTGATACAGGACTATTTATACTTAACCAAGTAGAACTAAAATAGGTGTAACAAACAATATTGATAATATAAATATTAAAATAATTTATAGATAATGATAGCATATGATGAAGTGATATCTATGATTAAAATGTTTATGAGCCTACGAGAGATGAAGTGAGCCAACTAGTAAAATGGTAAAACTTTTTTCTTGGACTGAAGTACAATCACGTCTTTACTTGGTGTTTTAGTGAATTTTATATTTTTATTTTACGGAGATAACACTAATGCAATGTTTATTAACTTGATGGCTGCTGCAGATGAGATATCTTGTAAAATTGTTGTGCTCAACACACCAGTTACGAGTTGACTCCTCGTCAATGACTAATTAAATTAATAATTGCAAAATTATAGCCGGCGTGCTTGGTAAAAGCTCGGCAGACGTCAAAATTGGACTTTAACTATTAAATAAAAACTACAATAGTACTAAAATTTTCAGGAACCTATCTTTTGTTGTATTAAGGACTTTATTTATGTCGATTTGAGCTTCAACTCCACTTTCCTAAACAGGTCGTACCTGGCGGTGTAGCAGCGAAGTCTGGAAAACTGAGATTAGGCGATAGACTATTGAAAGTTAACGGAACCCTTCTGGCCGGAGCCACTCACAGTGAAGCCGTACAGTTACTTCTTCAGCCAACTCCACAACTCATCCTCAATGTCAGACATGACCCGCTTCCTAAAGGATACCAGGTAACGTAATATTCTCATACATAGATATTTTATACATAATTTCATGTTCAACAATGCATACAATATTCATGTTTATTGAATACTAACACTCAATGTGATAATTGTTAAATCTATGTGCTATATTGGTGTTAACACAATTCAATTGTATTTTTTCTAGAAACACTTACCATTTTAAAGATGTAATAAAACAAAACAGTAATATTATTCACATTTGTTAGTGTATTTTTGAAAATAGAACATTCATTTTTTGAACCTGTTCATAAACATCTTGATTTGATGTGTTCATTTATGTAAGTAGTGTTGACATTTAATAGGAAGTTAATATTCTATTTTAACAAAAAAAAATAACATATTCAAAAACTTAATCATACGGAGTAGGTCAAAATAATTTAAAAATAATATGTGGAATCACAATTATTTTATAAGTTCATTTAATTCTTTTAATGCAAATTATTATCTATACTGCTTCTGAATGCACTCTGAATTTCCTCGTAAATTATAATAGTATTACAGAAAGATTATCGAAACAAGATTGTATAATATGTCAACCAAAAATAAAATTGCTACAATGGAGGATTTTAATTAAGTATCTAGTCTGCTTCCTCCAGAATCTTTCAGTGAAAAATTTTCTACACTGCACACAAAATTAGTCGTTGAATATAGTATTCAATTCGAAAACCACACATTGCATAGCATAACAAGTGAACAACAATATGGCCACTGTGTAACTGCCGCTCACAAGCAGGTACCATTCCTAAATCAGTCACTTTTGTATTTATTCTTGTGTATTTTTTAACACTTAATTATAACCATGGATGTATGTTTATGTTACATTTGTTTCATGAAGCAAATCCTGAAGAAGACTGCTTATCTAAATTTCATCGATATAGGGACACAAAAAAAAATATCGACACAGAAGCAAAATTGTCACTGTGCTAAAAGTGAAAGTGCCCTAATATAAAAGGATGTGTATTAAACGTTTTAAGAATATTGTCCAGTTAATAACGAAATTGTATATCCTTATTTAAAATAATTCATAAGGAGAGAAATGAAACTAAGTAATATTGGCCTAATCTATTTCAATTGAATTTTACTTTATGAAATGCATATGTTGGAATTAATTTTATGTACTCAAAATTCTTCTAGTGTGAGTTAATCACTATCTAATAAAGCAGCACTCAAGCTGTATGCACATAATGTACAGAGCAGGGGTTCCCAAATGTATTCGCTTTATTCCCCCCTTACACCATTGTTCAGAATGGCGCTACAGCCTGGGGTGAACATTGGTTGTGATAATTAATCTTCAATGCAACTCATTATACTGTCCAAAAGTAAAAGGAAGCAATGAACCTTGACATGGGCATAATTAAGAAGCCTCGGAGTGCCAGGACCTCGCTTGTCTTTTCTTCCAACCAGATGGATCTATCATCCTAGAAGACAGCTGATCATTATCCATAGGATGGCCTCAGTGTAACTATGGGATGCTGGTATTACTTGGTTGGAAGAAAGAATACTTACAAGCGACTGAGATTCTCATAATTATTTTGTGGGAACCAAATGTAATTTTTAAGGAGTGAAAATGATCAAAGAAAAGAAAGCACAGTGGCAATTTTTCTTTTGATACTGTTTCATTACTGTATTAAAGTTTTAAAAAAGTGTGGCTAACAGTGTCGACAGGCAGATCTGAAAATGTCTCTTGCTAAATTATATTGACATTAAAAGAATGTGTCTCACTGTGACCTTTTGTTTTTTGTTTTGTTGGTTTGCGCTTGGCCGCTCCGCACACTTCTCGCTCTTAACTAAATAACACCGCCAATCTTCACAGGACTCTGTTGAGATTGAAATTGTTAAGACCACAGTAAGTGACACGTATTGGCCCCTCAAAAATAAATTGTAACAGTAAACGATGTGTCGTGAGACATTGGCTGTGTACCTATCACCCGCCTGCGCTGTTGTACTTGTCTAGCATTATTTTTTTTCTCCAACTCTTAGTATTACCAATTCAACGACACTGCTAATGCATCAAACACCACTTGACAATTAAAAACCTGTCTTTGGCTTTATCGTGGACTGAAAACTGTGACACTCTCTCTCACAAAAACTACTGAGATCAATTTTTAACGATATTTGATTGTCTTGATAGTTGAGGCCGTATTTACAGTGAAATCAAATCTTACTTTAGTATAACAGCTATGATGCAATTTTAATTACAACTATATCTTAAAAAAGATTTCAAATTGACTTCTCACAATATTGAATTCTAAAGAATGCACCATTTAATTTTAGTAAAAAAATCTTAGGTATTCCTTACATATTAAAAAATATATTAAGAATTTTTTTTATGACAAAGATTTCGTGTTTAGGTAACATATGTATAAAATATCATTTTTACCACTTATTCCTCAGTTTTGTGACATGATCTAGACTGGTCATTTTCCTGTTAATAGTTAGATAGAAATTGCTAAATGTTTTAAAACACATTTCTATTAGATTTTTGACATCTCAGTCAGATCAGCAAGGAAATTGAGAGTACCGTATTCCTCTTATGGAAGCAGACTGAAGTTTCTTAGCCAGGTAATTGATGAAGTACGTAGAATCGGTTCCGATAACTGTTACCGTGATCTTATCATAATTCCATCAACGTAATTAGCAAATACAAATCAATGTACCTGCTTCAAATTCACTGATATATTTCAGTAGGCATTGTCGTTGATTGGTGAACGATTTTTTTTATTGGTCTAGCTCTTTGACTATCTTTTCTTGTTAGTTTATGTTATCATTGTCTTACTTGAGATCATCCTTTAGAAAACATACATATCATTCGTGTATTTTTGTTTTCTCAAACCCCTAGATGTAGCTTTATATATTTCTTTCAGTATGCCACATTTAATTTTTTAGGGTGTTATTTTCAATACTTGTGAAGAACATTTCTAACTTGAGAGATCATTGGTAATGTTGATAATCGCTGGATTTCGACGTCCTCCATTTAAAACACTTGTAATTCGAGAATTGTAATTTTTTTTTGAAACCAAGTTAAAAATGTTTATCAGTTTTCAATCATTCACTTTTCTTCTAGCCTTTTTTTCAAAATTTTCTTTCAATTACATTAATTGGCATTTAAAAATTCTCAATATTTAGCAAGCAATATTGGATAGATTATATTTGTGTGAAATTTGATTTCTTCGTATGAATCAATGTTTTTATTTTTTTTTCTATAATGAACATATGGCTGTCTATTCAATTTTATTCAGTGCTCATTGCCTAGAAACCGTCAAGATTCCAATTCTGTTGAGACTATCCTAAATTTCTTTAACCCTCCAAGGATGAGCGTGACCATATGGTCACAATTAACACCATTGTCTATTGATCCCACTATTCATCCTCTTTCTACCTGAATATCGTTGCTTTCACTCACATTTGGTGAAGAAGGGTACAGTCTTCAGTTAGTCATCAGCTGCGGGGACAGAAACGGTCACCAAAAGCACATGCGATTTTTTGAATTTCCATTTTTTTTTAATGGACTTTTTGAAACTGTTAGTTATTTTTTTATCAAAACATCAAATTATTTACAGTTCTTTTGGTAATATATTTGTATTGAAATTATGTTGATCTAAAGAGGTCAAATTGTAAATATTTTAAAAAATTTCACGTTTAGCTGTATTTCTACTCCGAATGTTTATGTGGCCATACGGTCATGCTCGTCATTACTACTGTCCGTACACAATGTCATGCGGGGTTTTGCACGACTTTGCGTTTTTTTTTTTTTTAATTTTTGTTAGGAATAAAAATTTTACGTGACTTCTCTTTCTCTCTCTCGCCTCTGTAGGGCTAATTAACGAATGCTTTAAAATGGAATCCATAGAAGTGATCTTTGTTCATTATATTTAAATTAAAATTAAGATGTTACGTGACATTTGATGAAAATAGTTTAAAGTCAAATGTACCTTTGCTTTTTGGTTTCATCTTGAATACTGTCTTATTCGTTAATAATAAGAGATTTGCTTTGCCGTAGTGGCCATCTGCATACAGCTCGCAAAAAAACACATTAGATGTTTTATTCACTGAGAAATATTGTACACAGGAGTTGGTGATAACAAAACACGAGGGAGAAAAACTGGGGATGCACATTAAAGGCGGTCTTAGAGGTCAGCGAGGGAATCCTCTTGACCCGACTGACGAGGGAGTCTTCATCTCCAAAATCAACAGCGGGGGAGCAGCCCGCAGAGATTCCAGACTAAAGGTAAGAACAAAAGTATTGATTCAATTTGGATTTACTTAATTTTGTACCTTTTGTTACTTTGGAATGCTGGCGTCTTGGATGACCGTCGGGTACTATCCGTAGCATGTATAAGAGGGAACTAAAGGATCATGAAAGCATAGTGATTGTTGGGTGATAGGAAATCTTAAAAAAGCCACTTGGTGGTATGTCTTTGTGATTTTAATCACTTCAGGAATTGATATATTCTTCATCCCTACCTTTTTTCAAAACAAATTTCAGTATTTTTACAAAAGCAATCAATTTTATCCGATGCTGTTAAGATGTTAAGATGATTAAAAAAAATAATATCAGTCTAATGAATGTCACTTTGGTATCGTTTTTAGGTTGGAATGCGTCTATTAGAAGTGAACGGAATTTCTTTACTGGGGGCGACACACGCAGAGGCCGTCAACGCCCTTCGCTGCGGCGGGCTGGCACCCCTGCATCTTGTTGTATGCAACGGGTACGACAGAACCTACATTGACAGATTGCCCAGCCAGGTAAATTAAAACATATTTGATAATTTTATAAATACCATTAATTTATTAAAAAAATGTGTACTCTCACTAGCTATGATTTGTGTTTTTTTCGAGTGAGTAATAATGCTACGAGTGTTTTTGTGTTACACCTATGCACTATACAAAATTGTTTGTATTTTTCATTTTGATTGAATTTGTTTGAGAGTTTCTTTGGAAGAAGCGAAATACATAAATATTAGATTGTGTTTTCTTTTTTGATTGTAGTTTATAAAGTTTATTACAAAATAAAGTAAATAATATTAGATAAATGAAATAGATTATAGCTCTTCATTGAAAATATATTTATAATTAGCTTTTCATTAGAAGATTAATCACCTTGAATCTTTACCATTAATAGTTTAATTTTACTGTATATTGAAATAATTTTCATTTGAAAATATTTTTTTATCTTTTACTTGTTAAAATACTTTTTTATTAATAATCTTCACCAGCTTGAGTAACGCACTACAAAATGTAGCACACCTTAATAGTTATTTAAAACGGTTTAAAAAAAACTTTTGCCATGTAACATTACTGGGCATTTTTTATCTCTACCCAGCAATAAAAAAATAACTCCCCATATGTATATTCGCCTAGTAATGATCATTAACATTAAACGCAACAGAATTTCCTCATCTGTATTCAAGTAGCATCGCAAAATACAGTAATTTGATTATTTTAAGCAGAATATTGCATATGTTTATTATACCTTATTGGTATTTGGTTAAATTAAAAAATAACATTTTTACTTTTAATGATCATTGCATATTATTACAGAATTTCTGGCTTTTAAATCCCCTTATGAATAAAAAAACATCCCCACATAACAGTTAAAACTGAACAACTAAAACAATGCTACCGTGTATTGCTGAAAGTACGACTTTCCTGTAAATTTTCAAAATGTCTAGAATGAAATCTTAGGTTTTTTTTAAATTTCGTATCATCAACCACATATTACAACCTAGGTATACAAGCCATGGACTAGCAAAGTAATCAATTCAAATTTCATACGAGGCATATAAATTTTTCACCTTTAAATTCCAGTATCAAAACATTGTTTTTTCTTTGAAGTGATATTAAATTCATGCATGGTGTGAATATATTTAGTCGAGATACATTAATAATTCATTTATCCGTTTGATGTTGCGATATATTAAAATATTTGTAGGGTGACTTGACATGGTATTATGTCGAGTTGTCAAAATATTCACGTAATACACGGAAATAAGAAACAGTGATTCTGTATCTTTTAAAAGTAAATTTCATCACTATGTTCTCTCATAATATTGGACTGCTAACGTTTTAATGCTAATTTGGCAACATGGGTAACGTAAAACACGTTGGATTATTTAGTTTCTTTTTTACGATAAACTTCATGTAGCAATTTTGATAGTAGATTGTTCAGTTTTAACTGTACATTTTAAACATGTATAGTGTGATAGCTTGTAGAGAGTAGCTTTTCACGTTTCTGTGCTTGTTTGCTTCACCCTTATTCACCCGATCTGCCTCGGCACTGCAATAATCTACAACGGAAACCGGTCGCTATCATGACAAAATCAGGCGAACAGCGAAAGCGGTGTGAGCGGTTCCGTCAGCGGATCCCTATCGCAATCCGTCTCCAGCCTCGACCGGGAAGATCCGGAAACTGATCATATTAAGGCGCAGGTAAGAACAGTGTCTTAACAAACCACCTCCTTCTCTCTTACTGTCCGGCCACATATTTATATTTGAAGAAACTGACTTACCGTAAGCTAATTTTCCATAATTATTTTAGTGCACTAATTTGCTAATCAGAAAGAAACTATGTGACGAATCTAGATAAAGAGAAACTTTTGAATTACGTAATTTACACTTTAACCCAAGTTTTATTTATCTGAAATTTACTTTGGAAATACGCTATCAAATAATTGATTAATTCTCTTGACATTTTTCATTTGCTTTGATGACCATCTCTGATATATATGTATATAAACTAATGATTTGAAATTGTATTTTCATATAACAATACATTTTAATTTAAGATTTCGACTGAAGGTCCTTGGTGGAATTTCAATATTAAATTTGAATCGTTCAAATTATGTACATTCTCACAGATTTTGTCACTAACGATCCGGGTTTCCTGAACGCCTGAAAATGTCGAAAGGCGAAACCCGGGTCGTTAGTGACAAATCTGACAAATCCTAAAATAATAGACCTGAGTGAGGTATAACCATTGAATTTTACTTTAACCACTAACCACCAAAAGTAACTGATAATAATGAAGCTGAAATGGTTTAAATCTTATATTTTGATTGACGGAGCTGAGAACAAAAAAAATATCAGTTATTTTAAAGCAGTATCTGATACAGACATCCTTGTTCATCCCGTCTCTCTGAGAAGTACAGATAGCTTTTCTGTGCCTACGCAATGGTCAACGTTAGTTAAAAATATGCCAAATGAAATTAATACTGAAAGTTGTGTCACACTTCGCTACGCAGTGAAGTAGAATAATGATTTTACTTATTTAAATTTTATGTTGAAAAGGAGTGAAGAAAATTTTGATTGTAATAAATACATTTAATCTATTTAGATCACTACGAGTGACGTAATGTTGTGTGTATTTGTAAAATATTTAGAGTGTGTTTATTAATTTATTGTTCTAGCAATTTGCAGAAAAAAAATGCATGACGTTTTCTGTGTAGTAATAGGTAATTCAAGCCTCCGACTATTGAATACTGTTTTAGCTCTGTTTTATGAGTATTTTAAAAAATGTCTTTTTCTTATATTATCAACCGTAATCATTGTGTTGTAATTTTCTGTAACCATATCTTATTATAATGAAATTGAATTCAATACCTAGGTTATATTCTTTAGTATAATTAAGATCAAATGGGTATATCTACGAAAACATAGTTTTAAGTTCACTAATGTATAACAGGTGATTTACTTTTGTGCTACTAAGATTATTTAATTTGTTAGATATACCCAGTCGTATTTTATCTATGGTTATATGTACGAGATATAGCTTTCCGCCTCTAATAAATATAATTATGGCATCGCCAATACCGAGCTTAACTAAATACAAGCACTTTTGTAGTTCTGCCTCTGCGATCCAATATGGCAAAAGACAGCAAACTGAATAAGAGCACCTCTCGTGTCAGTCACGATGCATATTGTACCTTAAATGAAATATTTCGATGATTTTTCAATTACCTGCTTCCTAAATTAATATTGTATATAACTGTCAGCGAAAACTGCACAATATAAATAATCCTGCTTGTACTTTCGTGGATTGGTATACATATATATTTATGTATGAATTGTATTATTCCAGGAACAACAGATGCAACAAGAACTCGTAGAATGGGAACAGGAAAGACAAATTGCAGAAGTCACCCGAGAGAAGTCAACACCTGAAAAGGTCAATTGAAATCATCCATTTTTCAATAACTTGCTTTTACACCAATAAAATATGTTTTACATCCTCTGAATAGGGATACTAATTGAATACACATTTTAAAAAATCCTATTTTTTTCTGTGTGAATCGTAGATTTTTGCTTAACCCACCTACCATACCACTGATATATCCAGTGGTGTATAGAAATGTTCAACCCTAAAACGCGCAGCCCGATTACTGACTTGCGCTTGTTATGTCCAGGTCCTAGATATAGTAAGGGCTGCCGAGAGTATCGCATTAGACGTCCCGCCAAAATCGCCTGAGCCTCAGCAGAAAACCACAACCGTCGTGATGAGTAAACACACTTTACTGCCGAACACGACAGCACAGCAACCGGTAAGCTTTCTTCCACGTGTATAATGTATGGTATTATTTACACTTGGTATTTATATTATTACTGATATCGGAGTTCAAGAAATTAAGGTTATCGTTTGTTACATCTTGGTTTAAGAACAACCATTTTAAGGTACAGATATCCTTCTTTATATATTAACATTATAACGAAAATTAAGACAGGCCTTTCAACAAATGAAAATAATGATTTTAATCTGAAGAGATTCAAACACTTTAGCATGTCATTTAACATGAAAATTTCTGCACTCTTTTGACAATTAATTCAACAGAGATGGTGGTAAGTTATTTTTTTCTAAATTAGGTTTTTCGTATATTTTGATAGTACTATTGCTACACACAAAAATGTAAAAACATTTTTTTTTTATACAGATCAATCTAGGAAAAATATTAATTTTTATTGTGAAGTAAACTAATTTATTATTACTTTAAAATATTACTGATATCAATTCCAGAAAGGTAATTGACCAGAAATTTAATTTTACCCTCAATATAATATTGTTACAGGTTTGTTTTCAAAAATTAACCTTTTTGAAAAAAAGTGTTCATTTGCGACACATCTATCAGTGATCTGTGATCACTGATAGATGTGTGTAATATCCATATCTGAAGAATTAACAATAATTCAACAAAAAAAATAAGAATGGCACTAGATAAGATACATGTGACAAAATACTTTGCCGTATCGGTACGGCGATTCTCATCAAAGGGTTAAAATATGGTATTCCAGCGATCATACACTTATTTTGGACGGTCTGAAATGCTCGTTAGGTAATTGTGTTGGCGTCTTCTGTATACTCAAAATGTGATAGATATTTTAGACCATTCAAAATAAGTTCAGTATACACAGGAATAGCACCGCAGATTCATGTTACATTGATCCACTTCAATGAAAAACATGCTGTAGAATCTTTTTAATGCACTTTTAATTCATTTACATCTTGCCATACATTTTCAGTATTTCTATAATTGATTTCACTTCTTCAGCAACAAGGCGTGTAAAAGATGGATAACTGTATTTTATTTATTTGTTGTGTTACCTAGGTGACAAAAGTAACAATTAAAAATACATCAACACCAATATATATATAAGCCTAGTATCAATCTGATGAAAATAGTTTTAATTTCGTTGTAATATTAACGTCTATGTATCAGTAATAATATCATATATCGAATGGCACTAAATTTTTCTGTCTTTGGCTAATTGTCTGTATAAATTGAATTAACCATTAAAATGAGAAACCGATTAAAGATTGTCTCATTTTCTTCATGAAATTGTCAAAATTATTTACGTATTTCATTACGCCTCAAAAATAATGACACGCAAGTTGTCGTCTTATGCATTTTAATATACCTACAGACTTGTATGCGAAAGAGAAACACAAAGACAGGAAAATATTAACATTTAGGATTGATTGATAGACAGAAATTTCCCCATTTATTGAACTGATTTAATGATTGACCGTGATGAACATTAGTTTCCCAATTCCCGAGTAAAGTAGATTATTGGTGTGATGATGACTAACAATTGATTCTCGCTAGTGTTTCCCCCTATTGATGGTGTTTGATTAGGATGAATTTGAATGGTACATAATAATTAATATGACAAAATAAAATATACGCACGCTGCATGGTACATAATGATAATATAATACCTCTTGCATGTAAATCATCGAGTATGCACCTCCCAATGTAATGATTTCTCGTTTTATTTGCCGAGTGCAGTTGTGAATAATGACTATTATCTATGCGACCTTCTGATGTCCACATATTTTTACAATCACAATTATCTTATTGCTATAATAAAACTCGCTTACCTATTCTTATATGGTTAAGAAATATTTTACATAATTCATATTACTTCGTTACCTAAATAATAGTTTGTTGATATCGATCAGCCATATGTATGATTTTGATTTCACTGACTTTTTTACGTTTAGAAATAAATTGTGTTAATTGACTCTATTTATAATAAAATATCCAAAATCAAAAGCTAAATTGTACCTGCAATGCTCTTTTCTGAAAACAACTTTACAGATATAATTATTTATTTACCTTGGGTGTGATGAAAATGGCAATAGTTTAATATTAAAATCATTTCTATTTATCACTGTAGTAAAATTAATATCGGAGCCAAAATATGATCTGATAAATCTTGAAAAATAATTTATACCCATTTATTATCTTGTTTTCATATTCAGAGCATACAGCTGTTTGTTTCTAGGATAATTAGCAGTAGTTGATTGTCTAGATTTTTATTCCTTATCAAAATACCGTGCTAAACACTATTTTTGATTATGTATATTTACTACCTTGTAGGTTTCGTAATTAGCGTATGCTTCATTTCAATACCCCGCTTCAATCAGTGATATGCTTAATATTCCAAATATATCAGCTTCATTTATGAGACCGATAATTTAACGCATGGCAAGCTTTTTTATACTTTACTTAAGCAATTTTCGTCAAAAATTTATTCTATTGGCAGCATTCCATTTACTTGAAATGCCATAGATGTTTATTTTATATTTCCTCCAAGAAAATATTTGATAAATTTAACCTATTCTGAGACTATCTTTTTTTGTAAATATTTATAGAAAGTAATTTTGACAACAAAAACCTGAGCCCATCATTTTTAAAAGCAAAAATTTGTATCACTTAAATTTTTTAGAAAAAAAAACTGATTTTAAATTAATGTTTTTTTTTTCTGTTATATTTTCTAACTAATTAAAAATTGTTTCTATTTGTGCCTACATGTATTGAAAAATTGGCTGCTATTTTTTAAAATAAGTTAATATTGTTTGTATTATAATGTTTTCGGTGAATAAAGGAAATATTTGCATTGACTTGACATTTTCAAGTAAATCCTTATCTTCAACTACCGCAGCCTAGAATACAAAGCTCATAACTCCATCAACTACATATTTATAGGAAGGCTAAATTGTATCATCTTTATTGTGTTATTTCATTCGAATAATACAAGATGTTTAAGATTTTTTTGTAAGCAATAATTAATGAATTTTGTTTTTAATTAAACTTATTGTGATATTATTTTAGTTTTATTTTTGCAAGTTTTAGTGTCAAAAAAAATATTTATCAAAATCTAATACTTTATAAATATAGTATGCTTAATTTTTTATACTCATTCAACTTGACTCTAAATATAACGCCAGAACACTAGATTCTAAATAAAATGCTATTTTTAGCCAATCGTTTTTTTATTTAATTAGTTTTATGACTAAACATATTTATATTTTTTGAAGATTAAATAATGAGATGTTACAAGCGTTGCACTCTACGCTAGCAGTGGGTGAACTATAAGCACTTTCTTAGTGAGTGGCGTATAAAAGTATATGCAATATTTGTTTTTATTTCACCTATCAAAAAATATATAACAAATTTCTACCATTTCATGTTTGTTGATCTTTTAATAAAATGTTTGTAATTAACACTCACAACAGGATCTGGCAACATTGTTTGATTCGGACTCTTTCATAAATATGGTTTGACTATGTCTTCAATAAACATGCAGGATAAGGAATTTGTTACTAGTCTTTTTCTATTTAATTAAATTGTTATGTATAGGCTGTGAATATTATTTGCATGAATGTTGTCAAGTGTTTTATCTTTACAAAAAATAATTAGTTATAATAGTTTAATGTCTGATCAACTGAGAAAAAATATTTGACAGTAATTAAAAAATCCATTGATATATTGAGTAAAATTTTGAAACCTTCTAAATAATTGGAATCTCTCATTTTTTATACTGGGTGAAAAATACATTTTTTATTGATTTAAATTGCTTATTATATTTTATAACATGGTATAAATATTACATCGCTATGGAATTCTACATATTGTGAACGAAACATGCAAACAACATATTTATGTCTTCTAACCTTTTGTCACTAACAAGGCCGGTTTGGTCTTTTAGAATCTTCAGGCATTCGAGTTGGTGAGTTGATGAATCCAAACAACAATCATGAGTTTATCCGTACACATGAATGCTTAATAAAAAAACCTGGGTCGTTAGTGATAAACATGTGAAAGAATACAAAATATGATTGTTAATTAAAATTACTTAACCTAAAACATTGCATTGAATTTTGAAGTTAAAATCAAGTATAAGTCAATTCTAAAATGCATGGCTTAAAATTCAATCAAAGGCGACTCTTTTATATATTCAGCAAATTAAACTTGATAACTTTGTTATTCCTCTTGTTGTGTTACATATTGTGGCACGTGTTTCATGAGCATCTCATGCATTTTGATTATTTCTATTGCTACACGAGAATATATATATATATATATATTTTATACGGATCAGTCTGGGTAGAATACTACTAATTATTACAAAAAAAAATTGAATTGTAAAACGCATAGTTAAAAGTTTTAAGTAAAATAATTCATTCTCACTTTTTAATAATTTTCTAGAAGCTATTACTCTAGAACCAGACGTCCCGATTAACCGGGACTGTCACCAGTTTTGAGTCTCGTGTCCCAGTGTCCCGGTTTACGACTCACGCTGATTACTTGGGGAAATTGGTAATCGAAAGTCTTTGGAAGAGCTAAAAAAAAAAAAAAACGAGTCTCGCTGGTATTTTGGGTAAATCAGTAAATTCCTGGGATTTTGGATTCGAAAGTCTCGGACAAATGTCCCGGTTTGACTTGCAAGAAATCTGGCAACCCTATATTACTTCAAATTCAGGACTAGATCTTTTTTTGCTTTCATCTGTGGGCTTGTGACACTCTACTGATGTCGATACCAGGAAGTGAATCAACCCGAAATAGAATTTTATGTTCAATATTATATGATTACTGATTTGTTCAGAAATATTGATCATTTTAAAAAAATCTTGTGCATTTGTAACAATCAATAAAAATAATATGACTACAAAAAATCCCTGATAGATGTGTAGTATCCATATCGGAGATATAACAATAATTCAATACAAAATATGAGAATGGCAGTAGATGAAAGATGACAAAATACCTCGTCGTACTGGTACAGCGATACTCAAAGGGTTTAAGTGGCGAAACACGTGTCGCAGTTTTTAACACAACAAGGTAACAGAGTTATCAAGTTTAATTTTATATTTTTAAAAACTTTGACAAATAAAATACTTAGAATGGTCCGCATAATTGTTTTTAAAACTCCCTATTGATTGAAATGGCCTGAATCGTGACATCGTTCGCTTGAAACATATCTCGGAAAAAAATGTAAATATAATATGCTGTGTCCATTATTTGTCAAGTGAAATTCGTTCAAAAGAAAATATAACACAACTCAGTAAACGTGTAGTAGTAGATTTTTTTATAAAGCTTTAAAATATTCTAGTTCTCGTTTATCAACTCATTCATCGCATATTTGAAGTCGGGCATGAAATCATCTTTCTTGGTCATATTA